>JAODAL010040936.1:0-36391 GCA_025379985.1 Phyllomedusa bahiana
AAATTTTTTTCAAGTTGGCCCACGTATCCTTTTTTATGAATGGGGGAAATTCCAGCTTCTCACACCTGTTTCGGTTAAAATTTAACCTGATCATCTTCCCCTTTGACTTTAAGGGGAATCCGGCGATTATTCGAGATCCGAAAATCGAATCTTTTTTTCTTAAAAAAAAACAATCGCTCGTCCGATTTTTTTAGTAATCGCCATTCAGGGGAACACAAATTCACTATTACTAAACATACAAAAAAAATATCAATCAGATCCCTTCCCTTTTGGCCTATTGACACTGCCCCTTTCCCTTTGTCCAGGGACGATGGTTTTTGCGGTGATTTCATTTTCATGCTAATCCGACCCTTGAAAATTTGTCTGGTAAATCTGCCATATTATTTTGGCATCAAAAAATTAAAAAAGGCCTCTGCCAACCCAATTTTGGACCCATGAGGACTCTGCATTCCACTAAATAGGATTGTATTTCTTCCCTATCCCACAGGTTTTGTCAGATGCTGCTTTACATAATACTACGACACTTTACAAAACTCATCTGTAGGTAATCTCATGGTCAGTGTCTGCTTAAGGGCATCTTTAATGTCTTTTTGTCTCTCAAAGTTTACATGCATTAGTTAAATAATTAATGCCTTTGGTGCCACCTTGGGGGCCTTTTTTTTGAAATTTTTTCACAAAGTTTGTTTTTTTTCCTGCCTAAGGGGAAGTTCTTTTGCATTATGGGTAGATGACTCATTTCACCCATGTCTGCAGAGAGAGGAATCAGCCATCTCATCTCTGCCTTGTTGAAGCATTTTGGTAAGCGTTCATTTTGGAAATGTCTAGCATATCTAGCTTCATAACACTGCTATACAGTTTAAATTTGTATTAGTTATAAGATTATAATGTCTGTTTTTTTCAATTGACCTAGGCATTTTGTCCACCATTAATTTTACTGTTTTTCACCTTTGAAACCTGTTTTATGTTGTTAAAAACGCCTATGTGTTTTCTAATGCATTTTGTTTGTCCATCATTTTAAACCCAATCCACTCCTGTTAATAAAACTACAGACTTAAAAACACTCGTAATTATTGAAAAATGGGAAGGTTTTGCTGCCTGTCAAGCTCCACTAGACCCGGGGGTATTAAATGGGGCAGGACAGAAAAAACAACGCTAAAAACAAGGGGAGAAATTCAGACTATACAGAGGCAGCCACTTAAACCATCACCTGCAAGCAAGCAACACAGCGATCTCAAACATTCTCACCATTCACAAAGCCAACATCTTCTCTAAAACAAGATCAAGACCGCTCCCCAAAGCACATCTGTGGGCAGGCAGCCGCCTCGCCTGCGCAAAGGCTGAACAGAAAAGGCCGAGCGTTTTCCCGCTGAACAAGAGATCAACTGAAGTTACAACAGCTCCCGGGAACAGAGAGGGTACAAAAACAACAAGAGAGCGCAACAAGAGGCCCATTAAGCTGGAAAGCACCCTACAAGTAACACTGAAAGCTCCTTTTGAAAAAGAAACGCACCGCCAAAGCTGAAGCAAAATCTTAGAACACTGCATCTCCGGGTAGGATCACAGTGGACACAGCATTGTGCTTGGCCTAGAGCAAAGCCCTCAAATCCACTACGCCATTTCAGAGAAACCCAAACACCCATTAACAGTCTCACCGCTCAAAAAAACCAAAAGAAAACACGCGGGGCCAACCCAAAGACATCCAACCCACAGGGAACTGATTTAGCCCACAGTTCTACAAGCAGAGGAGCAGAGCAGGGACACACTCAAGGGACTTCACCACTAAACAAAGAATCAAGCCTTCATCCACAAAAGGGGAATCTCTTAAACCCCTAAAGGGTATGAACGACAGGACTGATCAAAGTTTCCTAACGGGTATGACATACACCTCACTACACCAGAACAATTCCCAGCGCCCCATTTCAGAATAACCAAAGGGATTTTCTAATTTCTTTGCTCAGTGAGCTGGTCAACAAAGGACTTGTAAAGTTCACGATCGTCCGGAAAACATAAATTTTGGCGACCCCTTTTTCCAGAATAAAATCAAGACGAGATGTCTGTGGGGAAGGTTAATCTCCTAGTAAAGGCTCGGAAATGAATCTGCTGACAGCAAAAAAAAGACATTAACTAATTACCCAAAAAACAGTCTTAAAAGATCGGGAGAGACAATGATGTTAGGTTCAGCAGAGGCTATAGAAAGCTATTGTTCAAAAGAATTGAAACTTCCCTAAATAGCTATAAGGGATACCAGAAATTTAGAAAACTAATGATTTGCTAATGGAACAAGGTTGCCAAAGCAGATGGAATCCCAGACTTGCATTTTTTCTTGACACAGCCTAGGTGTCAACCCCTATAGAAACAAAAGCTTCTTAAAACCTACAAGATAATGGCTCACACATGGGCCCCAGGATAAAAAGCCAAGTACCACCCCTCCATTGTGTTTTTGTGACTTTTTTACACAGCAAGAAAAAGATTAGAAATATCCAGCTTTGTTTTACAATGCATGTTCCTCCCCTGTTTTAAGCATCAAGAACACCATGACAGTTCAAAAAACCATACTCTCCTACAGTTTACTCCACGGGTCTTCAAACTCCTTTAAACCAGGACCCCACGATAAAGGGACCCCAGTAAGCATTTCCCCTTGCACGGGAAACCACATTCCCTACTAAATGCAGAGCCTTCAGGAAAAAGGAAGAATTAAAACCTTCCTCAAGGAAACAACAATGCACAAAGTTGCTTGTGCACACACTTTCCCAAGGACTGAAAGGTCAGTAAAATGACAAAAAAGTGACAGAACAATCAAAACACAGTTTTTAAAAACCCTGGTCCACCCCCCATGGATTTTCCACATGCAAAAGCACTGGGAACATGATAAGGAGAGAGTAATGCTTACCGATTCACCAGCATTATTTCAAAAAGTAAAGGTCTGCAAAGGACTCACAGGGGGCCTTTCTGCTCCAAAATATCCTAGTCAGAGTCTACCATCAGCCACAAAGCAAGAAAATCAAGACTATCAATTCTAGATGACCAAAGTAACAATCTCAGCCAGATCTTTTTTCTTCGAAATTTTAACATAAAAGGGACCAAAGCCCCCTACCCTAAAGACATGTGCAGGACTTTTTTGAGACGGGGGAAAGGAGACTACGGGTTCCGGGTAAGTCTATTGATGGGTCTCACCTGCTTCCCTTACCTACCATAACGATGCAACCAATCCCAACAATAGGGCTGAAATCCCTACCCAGATTTTTCAAATACACCCCATTGAGGCGTATACTCACTTAACCAAATTTGTGCTCAAGCACAGAAAAACCACCCCTTTGGAAGAATATCTTGAAGTTTCACAAACTAAAACCCAAATAATGGTCCTCAAAATGCCCTACCCAGAAACTTGATTGGGAGGGTCATTATGGGAATGTTTGTCTAGGAAATGAGCAAAAACCAACCTGGGTTTTAACAACAGCTTACCAACATAATAGAGAATGGACGCCCTTCTCTTTTCCAACCGGAAAAAATCTTTCCCCCAAAAAAGAGCACCAACAGCTTTCATCTACCATGCCCCTTTCAGGGGCTCTTCATGTGAAAATCATGCCTGTAAACGTGACCAAGACCATAACCTCAGACCAAGCAACTAATCTACAGCTGCTGCCCGTCTAAAAGAGAAAATCGGGTTTACAGCCCCGCATTTGTACAACTCAGAGCAAAAACCACAAATCTTACAAATTTGAAATGGATTAGCACAATACGAAATCCGTCCTCAGTTCAATTCAACAGAAGTTACAACCAGACTCAAGTCTCACAATTTATAATTCTCTACCGGGAAATCACTTTTTTTACCATCACCTACAAACCCACATAGCACTTCTTTAAAAAATCCTTGACTACGCATACCAAACTGTAAAAAGGGCACCACTGAAAAAATTTTTCTACACAGTAATAACTTGATGGTCCAAGATTTTTGATCATTCGACTGTGCAACAAGGAAAAAACCCAAAAGAAATCGGACATCACTAACCAGAACCTACCCCAAAAAAAAACCCTTTTTGAAAAACTGGATCCGTTCATTGATGAGATGGACTATTGAGTTGAGGTCCCTCAAGAAAGCCGAAATAGACTTTGCTGAAAAAAATCCCTGGTAATTCCAGGTCATCATCATATTTCTTTTTTTCTTGTACAACATTTCCACCAAAAAGTAAAACAACAGGGGCCGGGTGTTTTTCCGGAAGGGGGGTTTACGAGCTCTGGACTGTGGAAGTTGGCCAAAGCGATGCGTGAGTAATTTTTTTTTCAAATGTTTTTTCCTGCCGAAAAACCCCCGGGATTTTCCAAAACAGAAGATGGCCAACCCTTCCCCCTGACAGGAAATTTTCAGTCCTCCTTTTTACCAAGTGGGGGCTTGATGTAAATTTGGGCCCCGGGCCAATTTTCTCGATACACCAGAGGAGGTCAACCAACACAAAAGTGGGCATTCGTTTTCCTTTTATGTCCACCCACCTCCATATAAAAATTGAAACTATGGATAGTTCAGCTTCATAACGCTCTTAGGCCTTCATTTTCCATCAAGGGCCAGTGAAAACTTCGTTCTGACAAAACACAAATTTTTTTGGATCTAAAGACTACAAATTCCCACAAACCTAGTACACTCATTCGAAAGATACCTAGGACAAGGTTGTACTTGGGCTTTAATCAACCCCACTCTTTTCATAGGGTGGACTTGGGGGAGAATATAGGGGTACACGAAAAAAACCTGGGCTCTATCCATTGCAATTGGTACACAAAACTCACTCATGAGTGCTTAACTACCTTTTCAGCAAGGTTTCAGCCATCATTAATGCCAACCTTTTTAAACCCAATTTTTAAGTGGAAAACCCGCGACCCCTTTCTCCGCTATGCTGCTTACTCAAAGACTGGATTTTTAAACCCCTGCAGGGGAAAATTTACATCTAAAGATCTTTACAAACGTCAATGAGACATTTTTAAAGCCCGCAATCCTTTTTTTACAATGGAAACAGTACATCTCCACTCACATCCAAGGAATAAGTGGCAAACCGCAAACCAAAACCCCAAAATTGGGGATGCTTTTTTAAAGACGCAATCACATAAAACAAGGCCTCTAGGGCTTTTTCACCAAAAACACTCCCAAGCGAAACGGAAGCATAACCAAAGTAGAGGGCAAGGTGCAAGGCAAATAACAAACTGTTCCCAGACCGTTTTTTGAACTTTTATTCTACTGTTTTTTTTTCTGAAAAACTCGTTATGGCATCAATTATGCCAGGCGGGGATGTCTGCTTATAGGGATGTCATTAATTCTATATTGTCCCCCTCATGGGTTTACATGCATTAGTTTAAAAAATTAAGCCTTTGGTGCCACCTTTTCCTTTGTTTGAAGGTTTTCACAAATGTTTGTTTTTCCTGCCTAAGAGGAAGTTCTTTTGCTTATGGTAATGACTCATTTTTACCTCATGTCTGCACAGAGAAGGACATCCCTCCCATCTCTGCTCTTGTTGAACTAGTTTGGGAACGTTCAGTTGTGGAAATGTCTAGCTATATCACTTTATAAACACGCTAGTACAGTTTTTGAACTTGTATGTATTAGACAGATTTTAAAAGGTGTTATTCAATTACCAGCTTTTGTCCACCTTAATGTTTACTGTAATTTTTTACCTGTACACTGTTTTATGTTTGTTACAAAAAAGCCTATGTGTATTTTAAGTACATTTTTTTTTTGTCCCCATTTTAAACCCCAAACCCCATCCTTTTTAAAAAAACACAGACTTCAAACGTCGTAATTATTGACAAGTGGAAGCGTTTTTGCGCCGCGAGCTCCACAAGACCCCGGGGGGACTGAGTGGGGCAGGGCAGTCAGACCCCACACCCGTTTTTCTGTTCCTTACCCACCTTTTTCTCACTAAAGAGGGCCCGGAAAATTTTAGACTAAACAAATCTCTTTATTGACCCTCTTTTACTATTTGAAACGTGGATAAGCATTTTAAAAAAACATTCCAATTTGACTCCTAATTCCTGTTCAGGGTGTGGGCGATTTTAAAAGCTTTAGGCACCCCCTTCTTATCAGGCTGTGGGGGGTTTTTTACAGCTTTTTGACTACAACTCCCCTTCAGGCTTTAAGCATTTCAATTTTTTAAGGCTGAAAAGACAAGACTCCCTCCCGTTCAGCCTTTTTTCTACGTGTTGATCCCCGAGGAAGGCAAAAACCCCCCTGAGGTAGAAGCCAATTGTCCCCCCATTTTAGGGAAAAAATTCCTTTCCCGACTCAATTCTGGCAATCAAAAATCCCTGGATCAACAAACCCCCCTCCAAATCCAGACCTATAACTTTTAATTTTTTACCCCAGAAATGCATCCAAACCCTTTTTTTAACCCGTTATTTAATTAACCACAAAAATCCCCCCTGGCAAAAATTCCACATCTCACGTCAACTAAAGAAACCCCCTTTTTGTTTTTGTAGAACCTTTTATTTCCCCAAAACATAGAGGGGCCCCCTTTTTCTAGATACAGCCCTGGTATAAATAAAACATGGGAGGATCTCTATATTGACCTTTTAAAATTAAACATATTTATTATGTCCCCCAAGCCCTTTTCCTAAAAATAATATCCCTAACTTGCTAATCTTCTGGGATTGTATCCTCCCAGTCCTTTTATTTTTTTTGTTGCCCCCTTTGTTTTCCTTTTCAAGCCTACAATTCTTTCCGGTGCACTGGGGCCCAAAACTGTAACCAAAAACCCCTGTGGTCTAACCCCGACTTTATAAAAGGGGGAATGATGTTCTATCATGTGCCCTATGCCCCTTTTTAAAGAAAACCC
Organism: Phyllomedusa bahiana; assembly: GCA_025379985.1. NCBI lineage: Eukaryota > Metazoa > Chordata > Amphibia > Anura > Hylidae > Phyllomedusa > Phyllomedusa bahiana. The sequence continues at coordinate 6,816 of JAODAL010040936.1, forward strand.
CGATCCATTTGCCTTGGGAGTGCTCTCTGACACTGGCTGCTCAACTAATTTTTCCGTCCACCAGGATTCCCAATCCTTCCCGGCACTTTACCCTCATTTTTCCCCTTTTTAAAATGTATCATAATGGATTTTTTTTTCCCCATGTGCATAACCTTGCATTTATTGTATTAAACCTCACTGCCATTTCCCTGCCCAGGTCCCGGCGTGGGCATTCTACAGCTTCAGTCTACCATTTCCTTTCAAGCTTTTGGGGGCTCTACACTTCTTACCCAACTTCCGTTCAGCGTGGGGGATCACAACTTCAACTCCAATTCCTGAACAGACTGGGGTATTCTACACTTAGGCTCCCACTTCCTGTCAACTGTGGGGGGATCTAAAATTTAGGGTTTCCCCCTTCCCCAAACGGCTGTGGAGATTCTACAGCTTCAGACTCCCATTTTCCCGATTAGGCTGTGGGCGGTTCTACGCTTCAAGGCTCCGACACCTGTTTAAACTGTGGGGTAGTTTTTTAAAAACTTCATGCTCCCACCCTTCCTTTACAGGCCCTTTGTTTTTTTTTTTGGGGGGGGTTTTACAGCTTAGCTCCACTTCCTGTTTAATGTGGGGGCCCCCCATTCTACCCCCACTTTTTTTAGGGGCCCCTTTTCCCAAAACCCTTTCCTTGGCCCCCCCCAGGCTGGGGGTTGGGCCCCCCCGGTTTTTTCAAAAGCCAGGCTCCCCCCGAACGGGGGGGGCCTGTTTTTCCCCCCCCTTTTGCGTGGAACCCGGTTTCCTTTTTTTTCCCCCAAAATTCAGGTTCCCCCTTCCCAAATTCAGGGTGGGGTCGTTCTACAACTTTAGTCTCCTGATAGGGTGTTTCACATGCCCCGCTCTTCACACCACTTTAATCATATTTCCCCAATTTAGGGTGTGGGCGGTTCTACAGCTTTAGACTCCACTTCTCATTTCAGGGTGTGGTGGTTCTACATCTTCAGGCCCCCCCTTTGTGATCAGGGTTGGACAGTTCAAATCTTTAGACCCCATTTCCAGTCAACTTGGGGGGTTTTACGCTTCAGGGACCCACTTCCTGATCAGGCTGGGGCATGCTACAGCTTTCTACCCTTTTCCACCTTTTCAGCCCCTTTTGGGGCGTTTTCTAACCCTTCCCCCCCTTTAGGGGGAAAATTCCCCCCCTTCCTGTTTTAGGGGGGGGTTTGGCTTTAACCTTACAGTGTCAGGGTCCCCCCATCCGTTTTTAAGCTTAGGGGGTTCTACAGGGGTTTTTCCCCAACTTCCTGTTCAGGGGCCCAAGATTTCCCCGCTTTTAAAACCTACAGCTTTTACCCCAATTTCTATTCAGGCTGTTGGTGGTTCTACAGCTTCAGGCTCCCACTTCCTGTTCTTCTGTGGGTGGTTCTACAGCTTCAGGTTCCGGCTTCCCAATTCAGACTGTGGATCGTTCCACAGCTTCAGGCTTCCACTTCGTGATCAGGCTGTCGGCAGTTCTACAGCTTCAGAACCTCACTTTTTGTTTAAACTTTGGGCGGTTCTACAGCTTCAGGTTACCACTTCCCAATTCAGGCTGTGAGTCGTTCTAAAATTTCAGGCTCCCACTTCCTTATCAATCTGTGGCGATTCTACAGCTTCTGACTCCCAATTCCTGTTCAGGCTGTGGGCAGTTATACATCTTCATTCTCCCACTTCCTGTTCAGGCTGTGGACGGTTCTCCAGCTTCAGGTTCCCACTTCCCAATTCAGGCTGTGGGTCGTTATGCAGCTTCAGGCTCCCACTTCCTGTTCAGGCTGTGTCACAGAGTCTGCTCTTCACAGCCAGCTTCATAATCCCATTTCCCTATTCAGGATGTAGGCGGTTCTACAGCTTCTGACTCCCATTTCTCAATTCAGGCTGTGGGTTGTTTTACATCTTCAGGCTCCCACTTCCTGATAAGGTTGTGGGTGGTTCTAGAGCTTCAGGCTCCCACTTTCTGATCAGGCTGTGGAGGATCCTCCAGCTTCTGACTTCCAATTCCTGTTCAGGCTGTGGGCAGTTCTAAAGCTTCTGACTTCCACTTCCTGATCAGGCTGTGGACGGTTCTACAGCTTCAGCCTCCCACTTCCTGTTCAAGCTGTGCATGGTTCTACAGTTTCAGACTCCCACTTCCTGTTCAAGCTGTGGGCGGTTCTACAGCTTCAGGCTCCCACTTCTTGATCAGGCTGTGGGCAATTCTACAGCTTCTGACTACCAATTCCTGTTCAGGCTGTGGGCAGTTCTACAGCTTCAGGCTCCCACTTCCTGATCAGGCTGTGGGCGGTTCTACAGCTTCTGACTCTCACTTCCTGCTCAGGCAGTGGGAGCTTCTGCAGCTTCAGGCTCCCACTTCCTGGTAAGGCTGTGGGTAGTTCTACAGCTTCAAGCTCCCACTTCCTGTTCAAGCTGTGGGCGGTTGTACAGCGTGTTATATCTAAGTTTTAACTGAAATAAAGTTTTGATGTTTTTATATTTGGGGTTATAATTTTTCTGTGATAGGCTTTTGAGACCCTGATGTAGATATTTGCTTGCTGTAAGATTATAATTTTTCAAGTAATTAGTTTGGCTATGGCAAGTTTTCTCACTGGGCCAGTGAAATTTGATCAATGGGCAGTTGAGGCAAGGAAAGTGTTTTCAGACTGTGAGACAGATCTAGATAGGAGTAAGACCTTAAGTATTGGTATAGCATTTAGGAATTTAACCACGGCATATAAAAAGAACATTAAATCGTGGTGGGAGGTACAATCTTTGGAAAGTTATATTACAGCAAACATTGTACCTAAGGGCCTGAGATTAACTGTAAAACCGGCCATTAGGTCGTGTACTCCCTCTCTATTGGAGAAATGGGAAAAATAACTGACGGATAGCTCTATAAGGTTAATGCGGTTGCTGCTTGAGGAAGAAAAATTGGTCTTTGAATCCTCTGCTAAAGATTTAAAAGATCTTATAGATCAGACCCTTAAATTTAAGAGTGAATCTGATTTCTCTAGACGAGAGCTGTTATTACAGAATTCAATTGAGAAGTATCAAAATTTTATTAAACAGCGTAAGCATCGACAATACATACGTGATCTCACTGAATTTAAGGAAAAAAGAGCATATCAATTTTTAAGTGAGACAAATACTAGAGAGACAGACGTTTCCTCGTCCGAACCTGAGTCATCTGACTCAGAATTAAGATACACAGGTGGAGCAGGGTCCAGTTCAGGTTGGAGGAGGGGGGGACGTGGTAGACAAGGAAAGGGGAAATGGCGTTCACAAAGATGAAGACCTTATGGCTCATCTGGACCCTCGTCATCTCCCTCTTTTTTAGAACAGGGGAATATGTATACTCTGAGGGAACGCCAGCAGCAACCGAGGACCTAATTGGAGATGAAAACACTATAATTAATTTAACTGATCGGCCATTAGGGGAAGAAGAAATTAAGATTTTGTCACGTGGCCTGTCATTTGTACCTACAACTAAGTTTGACGCATTTGAATGGGTAAAGGATATCAATTTATTCATACGAAAATTAAAATGGCATAAGTTTTTCAAGCTAAAAGATAGACAGGAGGCAGATATATTGGGGGTATCTGAGGAAGATATGTGTGGGGTTAGGATACTCTCGGGATTATTGGAGGAAAACATTCACCAGGGATCATCTACTAACCTTGCACCCAAAAGTAAGAGGATGCCCCCTAGTATGGACTGTCCGGAATTAGACATTTTTCTGAGAATGGTCATGAAGGAAATTGATTATGTAGCTCAAACTAGATCTGATTTGGGGAGGAATTATACGCACTCTGAAATGGAATCACTGCTTAAGTTAGAGAAAGATCAATCAATAGTGGTGAAACCATCGGATAAAGGCGGTAACATTGTAATCTTAACACATGATCAATACACAAAAATGTGTTATAATCTCCTTAATGACAAGGAATGTTATGCAGTCCTACGTAAGGATCCTACAGTATCCTTTAAGATGGAGCTTGACGCTATTGTGATTTATGCTTTGGATAAAGGTGTGATATCCGATAAAGAAAGTAAATTCATCATTAATGAATACCCAACAATACCAACCTTCTATGCACTCCCTAAAATCCATAAGGGTATTAACCCATTAAAAGGACGGCCTATAGTGTCAGGAATAAATTCCCTGACACAAAATGCGAGTGTCTATGTGGATGAAGTGCTTAGAGGATTCGTTACTGCATTACCTTCTTATATTCGGGACACGTCAGACTTGTTGATGAAACTAGAGGGACTTAATATAGACGAAAATACTATTCTAGCATCAATCGATGTTGAAAGTCTATATAGCTGCATTCCACACTCACATGGGATATCAGCAATTGAGTATTTTTGTAGTATGTGGGGTGTTCAATATAGAGAAAGAGGCATTTTTGTGATACGACTGCTTGAATTTATTCTTCAGCATAATTATTTCTTATTTGACTCGAAGACCTTCCACCAGCTCAGGGGGACGGCAAGGGGGAGCCCGTGTGCTCCCACATATGCTAATCTTTACCTGGGCTGGTGGGAGGAACGAGTGGTCTTTCGAGAAGAGAATGAAGAGTGGACCTCTAGAATTTTGTTCTGGGGCCGTTTCATAGATGACATTTTTGTCCTGTGGAACGGTCCCAAGGACACTTTTGGACAATTTATTTCTGTCCTAAATAATAACGATTTAGGTCTGAGGTTCACCTTTGAAATAGATTGTATCAAGCTTTCATTTCTCGATGTAGAGATCCGAAAGACACTGAGTGGATCTTTGAGTACTACTGTTTTCAGGAAGCCCACTGCGACCAACAGTTTGTTGCACTGGAGGAGTCATCATCCAGTTGCTCTGAAAAGGGGTATACCCCGGGGGCAATTTCTGAGGGTAAGACGGAACTGTTCCCATGAGGACGGCTTCTTTAAGCAGTCGTATGATTTAGACCGTCGCCTCTCTACCCGCGGCTATCCAGCTAAGGTTAGACAGCAAGCCTTTGAATATGCGAGAAAGCAGGAACGTGTGGAATTGTTGATACCAAAGAAAAATAGAAAAAAGGATGAGGGCCAAGCCAGAATTATTGGAATGTTTGATGACAGAGCTGACGAGATTTTGACCAAATACTGGAATATCCTACAGTCAGATGATGATCTCTCTGACATATTGCCAAATAAACCACTCATAATGTATCGGCGTGGGAGATCTCTAAGAGATAGGCTAGTTAAAAGTCATTATAAACGGCCTAGGAGAGAGGGGTCTTGGTTAGAGAGGAGACCAAAAGGGATGTTTAGATGTGGAGATAATTGTGTGGCCTGTCCCTTTATAGAGCAGACGAAGTCGTTTAAAGATCAAAATGGGAAAGAGTATGTCCTAAAAGGTTTCTTTAACTGTAAGTCTGAAGGGTTGGTTTACCTCTGTGTTTGTAAATGTCAGCTCTACTATGTAGGCAAGACCACTCGCCAGATGCGCCGAAGGGTGGGAGAACACCTGGGTGATGTGCGACATAGGAGGGACACAGCGATTGCCCGCCATGTATGGGAGATGCATGGGGGTGACCCTGGATGTCTCAGATTTCTTGTCATAGAGGTGATTCATCCGTCGCCCAGGAAAGGAAATTTGGGATAACATGATCTTAAGGAAGAGGTCCAGTGGATTTATCGTTTGAGATCAGTGAGTCCTGGTGGCCTAAATGAGTCTTTACAGTTTGGATGCTTTCTTTGATCTAATGTGCTCTTCACTGTACTAAGTTGTATCAGAGAATTTTTGCCTATAGTGCTATGGAGATATCATGTCTGAGTTAGGCATATACTCCTTTTTCTATATCTAAATATCATAAATAGTAGGTATTGATATTTCCCTTGTCTTGGTGATTGGCCTGTTGGTGCATCTCCTATCTGTATAACATCATGTGATTGTGACAATTTCACATAAAAGTTCCTATGTCTCATGCATTTTTTATCTTTGCTTAATCATACCTATCTATAAGTATAGTTGATCTGTAGTATCGAGGGAGCATTTGCACAGATCAATATGAATATGAAATATTGTTAATATATCTTAATCAATGGTAACTGCAAAAGGATTGTGGATTGTATAATAAATGTAATTGATTTAAATGTATATTAGGGCCCTTACCCCTGGTTTGTGCGGCGAGGTTACCTAAACATGTTGTACGGGGTATATGTAGGGACACTGGGTAACTGCTTATCGTTTTGAGCTATGTATAATGAAGTGCTAACGGCTCTTGGCATTGCGCAGTGAGAAATACCGCTGAGTTTCGGGCATGCGCGATGGTCTCGTAGCCGCGCGTGCGCAAATGACTGATTTGGAGGCCGTGCATCGGGCATGCGCGGGTATTCTGAAGCCGCGCACGCGCAGTTACCAATTCCGGACGCCAACTACTGAGGGCGCGTGAAGCTGCTGAGATATGCGCGGCAGGTATTACTGTCAGTGTTTGAATACTGACAGCTGCATACAGGAGCCTTATAGTAGCTGTACTTATCACTTGGTGCATACATTTGAGACATAGGAGTATATGTTGATATATATGTTAATGAGATGGGTGGTTCACCAATTTGTCTAATCTCTGTGAGGTATATTTAAGGAGGTCCTTATGAGATTGGGGGACACTCTTCCATCATGGCGTGGACTATCTACATGTATCTGAGAGACTGACTCCCCTGATGAACCTGATTTGGGGAAACGCGTCGGGAGACTATATATTTTTTGAAATCTCTCTGCTGTATATACCCATTGGCCCTAATTGAGTATATACTAGTGTTGCCTAGGGTGTAAGCCGTTAACGTGGGGCCGCCCTTATCGGGGCGACTACTCCATAAAGGCATCTCTTAGGGCTTAAATAGGGTGTTTATAGAGGTAGTTTACTTATTATATCAAAGGACCAGTTTCGGGTTAAAAGTGGAAGTATCCAACTCTTGTGGTCTATATCGGTGCAGGATTGGTGAATAACTCCTTTTGGAAGCTAAGTATACTCCCTCTTTCTATCTTATATGTAATTAATTGAGATTTTTGAAGTAAGGGAATAGTGTGTTATATCTAAGTTTTAACTAATTGAAATAAAGTTTTGATGTTTTTATATTTGGGGTTATAATTTTTCTGTGATAGGCTTTTGAGACCCTGATGTAGATATTTGCTTGCTGTAAGATTATAACTGTCCACTTCTAAAGCTTCAGGTTACCACTTCCCAATTCAGGCTGTGAGTCGTTCTAAAGCTTTTGGCTCCTACTTCCTGATCAGGTTGTGGGGGAGCGATTCTACAACTTCTGACTCCCAATTCCTGTTCAGGATGTGGGCGGTTCTCCAGCTTCAGGCTCCCACTTCCTAATCAGGCTGTGGGCGGTTCTACAGCTTCAGGCTCACACTTCCTGTTCAGGCTGTGGGCTGTTCTACAGCTTCAGGCTCCCACTTCCTGATCAGGCTGTGTCACAGAGTCTGCTCTTCACAGCCAGCTTCATAATCCCATTTCCCTATTCAGGCTGTGGGCGGTTCTACAGCTTCAGGCTCCCACTTCCTGATCAGGCTGTGTCACAGAGCCTGCTCTTCACAGCCAGCTTCATGATCCCATTTCCCTATTCAGGCTGTGGGCGGTTCTACAGCTTCAGGCTCCCACTTCCTGTTCAAGCTGTGTGCGGTTCTACAGCTTCAGACTCCCACTTCCTGTTCAAGCTGTGGGCAGTTCTACAGCTTCAGGCTCCCATTTCCTGATCAGGCTGTGGGTGGTTCTACAGCTTCTGGCTCCCATTTCCTGATCAGGCTGTGGGTGGTTCGACAGCTTCAGGCTTCCACTTCCTGATTAGGCTGTGGGAGCTTCTACAGCGTCATGTTCCCACTTCCTCATCAGGCTGTGGGTGGTTCTACAGTTTCAGGCTCCCACTTCCTGATTAGGTTGTGGGCTGTTCTACAGCTTCTGACTCTCACTTCCTGTTCCAACTGTAGGCGGTTCTACAGCTTCAGACTCCCACTTCCTGATCAAGCTGTGGGCAGTTCTACAGCTTCAGACTCCCACTTCCTCTTCAAGCTGTAGGCAGTTCTACAGCTTCAGACTCCAACTTCCTATTCAGGCTGTGGGCGATTCTACAGCTTCAGGCTCCCACTTCCTCTTGAGGCTGTGGGCTGTTCTACAGTAGTGTCGGACATGTCAGCTCTGCTATTCCTAGCTAACCCTGTTAGAGGGAAATTAGTGATGGGGTGGTCTAAACAGCAGGTACAAACGGCTACAAAGGGTTACATTTTGTCAGTAAGAAACATAAAGAATATCCTGTTCTGTTGATAAGACACAGCAGGGAGTGACATCACTATCCCAGCCACGGCTACTAGAGCAGAGAGAGGTGGCCGGTAATCTAGGGAAGTTTGTGTACACAAGCAGGAGATAAGAACTGCTCTAACTCTGAAAGAAAGCAAAATCAGAACAGCAGTGTATTTGGTAATGATGTGTATGTGACTTTGCCGGCATGTTTGAAGCTAACCAGTGAGATGAGAATCCTCCTCTAAGAAAGATATGGGCCACTTTGATATGACATAAATGTCTGAGATGGGAAAACCCCTTTAAATACAGAAATCACACAAGAAAAATCATAGACATATAAATGTGTAATGACAGGGACAAGTGTACATTGCACAATACAAGCACTAATATAACACTGTAGGGACACCTCCTATTGGCGATAGTAACATAGCGCTGTCAGCGAGGCCTGGGCTACACAGACACTTTCTATAGGGGACGCATTGTAAATTGGATGACAGCAGCCGTGCATAAGATTACAGGCAGCTCAGTGTATGGCTATAGACTGCACCTGTAGCTCCACAGTTCATATCAATCACCACAGAGGAACAGCGCAGAGCACTGGGCTCACTTATCAGAACTGCCCAGAGGCCACAGCAACCAATCACATCCCAGCTTTCTTATATTGAAAAGTGAAAGCTGCCATCTGATTGGTTGTTTTAAGCTCTGATTGGTCGCTATGGCATAGTCTCACTGTTAGTTTTCATAGATGAGGCCAGTGAGTATGAGGAGTCCTGATTGGTGGAGGAGCAGTCGGGGGGGCAGGTTTCATAGATGAGGCCAGTGAGTATGAGGAGTCCTGATTGGTGGAGGAGCAGTCGGGGGGCAGGTTTCATAGATGAGGCCAGTGAGTATGAGGAGTCCTGATTGGTGGAGGAGCAGTCGGGGGGGCAGGTTTCATAGATGAGGCCAGTGAGTATGAGGAGTCCTGATTGGTGGAGGAGTAGTCGGGTGGCAGGTTTCATAGATGAGGCCAGTGAGTATGATGAGTCCTGATTGGTGGAGGAGCAGTCGGGGGGCAGGTTTCATAGATGAGGCCAGTGAGTATGAGGAGTCCTGATTGGTGGAGGAGCTGTTGGGGGGAGCTGCACATTTGTCAGTCACAGACACTGCTGAGGTGAGGAAGCCCCAGTGCAGCCATTGTCCTACTGTGAATCCAGACACACAGGGGAGCTCCATACACTGTGAGAAGTCATACCTCCCAACTTTTAGAGATTGATAGAGAGGGACACATCAGGCCACGCCTCTAACCACACCCAAACACATGACATCATACTAAGACACGCCTCTAACCACGCACATACATGATAACTTTTTAGACAGCCAAAAAGGAACACATTCTCAGGATTGCATTGTATCCAATGATGAAATATTAAGTAAATTGTTCTGTAATATACAGGTACTAAGCCATCAGATACTTTTTAAAGCAAGATAGTCAGTTTATTGATGCAAATCTATTTCTCAAATGAAAAAGAGGGACATTTTTAGAGCAAAGAGGGACAAGGGTTAAAAATAGGGACAGTCCCTCCAAAATAGGGACAGTTGGGAGCTATGAGGAGTAATGGAGGGGACGGTGCACCCTACAGACAGGGATATTCAGAGGAAGTGACCACATAGACCCCAGAATCCCTCATGTCGTCCGGACTCTACAGAGTGCAGTTCTCAGCCCTTAGGGCAGCGCTATTGTAGTATGGAGTCACTGGCTGAGCCCACAGCAGACGGCAGCGGCCGGAGAGAACTCTCATCAGCCAGGTCACCATTGAGAGGCCACATCTACAGGATGTCACAATTCAGCCTTGGTCCCCCCAAATAGCCCCTCCCCCGAAGGCAGGGCCTAATGAAGGTGTCCATGGCTGCCGGTTGTAATAGGAGATGAATCCCATCAGTCCTGCAGGGTCTGGTACAAGCCGTTACATGTGCTCTCACGGGAGTAACAAGGAAAAATCTATAGAAAAAAAACAAAGATGAAAAACCCTTTTCCCATTTCTCTTCCATAGAAACCATCATTGTTGTCCCCTGATCTCTTACAGAATCCTGGGGTTTATCCTGCAGAGCGAGCGCTTAACCCTTTAACGCACCTCGATGTTCCTGTACGTCATGGAGATCGTGCGGAGGAGCTGTGCCCGCACCATCGCTGCGGTGATTGACAGCCGGGCTCCTGCACTTGCCATCGGGAGCGGAGATTACTCTGTTCCCGGCGGTCTAAACCCATAACTGCCGCGAATAGTGATCGCAGCAGCTAAGGAGTGTGACAGACGGAGAAAGCTCCCTCTGTCCTCTATCGAAACCCCAGCAACGAAATTGTGGGGGTTCCAGTGCTTGCCATGGCCACCTGGGGGTCAGACAATAACCTCTGGGTTGTCTATGATGTCATCCTGCTAGGGGGCGGAGTCTGACAGGATGATTGACAGTTGTTATACAATGCAGCATAGATATGCTGCCACGTATTATATCTAACGATTGCTGAGTATAGTCCCAGAGTGGGACAAGTGAAAAAGACAAAATAAAAAAAAGTTTAAAATAAATAATACAGTAAAACATGCACACCGCCCTCTACCCATTACAAATACAAATCACCCCAAAATAAAGTGCACATATTTGGTATCGCCGCATGCGTAACGGCCTGTCCTATAAATCTGTCATGTTAGTTTACCCGTTCAGTGAACACCATAAAAAATAATAAGAAAAAACAATAGCAGAATCTCAATTTCTGCTTATTCTGCTGCAAATGGAATAAAGAGAGGTCAAAAAGTCATGTAAATGCCAAAGTGCTACCAATGAAAAAAGTTTGTCCTGCAAATAAAAAGCCCTTACACAACTCTGTATATGGAAAAATAAAAAAGGTATGGCCAACAGAATCGAGCGATGCATAAATATTGTTTTACACTATAAAAACATGTTGTTGTTTTCTTTAAACTGCTACAACATTAAAAAACAATATAAGTTGGGTATCGCCACAATCGCATCTTCCAGCAGAGTAAAACCAACATGTCATGTATAGTACACGACGATCGCTGTAAAACATAACACTACCAGAATTGCTGTATTTTTTTCATCCTGCCTTCCAATTACGGATTCAAAGGCATCAAAAAGTGATGTGTCCCCCAAGAATGATACCAGTAAAAACTTCAACTCAACCCGGGAAAAACAAGCCCTGAAAAGGCTCTGTACACAGAAAAATAAAAAAGTTATGGCTCTCAGACTATGATGACGCTAAAACGTGTTTTCTTTTCTAAATAAAAATGTTTTTATTGTGTAAAAGCAGTAAAAAAATATACAAATTGGGAATCACTGCATCCAACACGCAGGTGAATGTTTGGATGCGTTTTGGCTGCAGCAGGATCGCACCCTATAAGTTTAAATATGTCTTTAAATGTGTCTTTCGGATCAAGAATTGACATGACAGTTCTTGGAACGGATCCGAAAGATGCAAGTAAACACGCACCGGGCAATCACTCGTCTGAACACCGATGCGTGACCTGAGGAAGCGGCCCGTTTGGCTCGTGAAACGCGTTGTCTGTATACTCTTATTGTTAATAAAGAATGACACTAATATAGTGGTTAATACTGTCATTATTTTAACTCCCGCCAGTGCTATTACTCTTCCTGATTGATTTGTTACATTGCAAGCAATGTAAATCACACTGCTATTTGCTACATGCGCATCTAATAACGTATGCTCACAGGGACTGAACGCGCTGTGTGAACATCCCCTTAATCAGTTTGTTCTTAACTGTTTGGATGCAGGAGACTCCTCCTTTCTGGTATTGAATTACTCCATGTTGCCTCTTTTCCTCACAGGCTTTCCATCTTCTTGCATTAAGAAAATCGCCAGTAATTCTCGGTAAGCTGTGCAACATTTATCAGTTCTATTAATATGGTCTCTGGCTTGTATGTTGCCTGTTTGAGCATACAAGTCAACACTGATCCAGCATTATTGAACTTTTACTGTAAGACTTGTATTAGTGAGGTGCAGGCAGCAATTGGCGGTCTAGTAGTTCCTAAGTACATTGTACTACATGTCCTATACTGCCTTACATGTATTGGCACTGCTACAGGATTGGCGTCTAAGCGCCTCTACTAGAGTCGGTACTACATGTCCTGAACTGCTCTTACATGTATTAGTGAGGTGCATACAGTGATTGGTGGTCTAGTATTGACTCTCTACAGTACATGTAGCAGTGTATCATACATTGTACAGTGGCGGTCTAAGTCTGTTCTGCTCTTACATGTATTAGTGAGGTGCATGCAGTGATTGGTGGTCTAGTATTGCCTCTCTACAGTACAGTGTGGTACCTCATATCCTATACTGCTCTTATATGTAATAGTGAGGTGTATGCAATGATTGGCGGTCTATAGCGACTCTCTGCAGCAGGGCCGGACTGGGACCAAAAAGCAGCCCTGGCACAAAATCCCCAACCAGCCCACATACAATATCCGCCGCCTCTCCCCACATACAATATCCGCCGCCTCTCCCCACATACAATATCCGCCGCCTCTCCCCACATACAATATCCGCCGCCTCTCCCCACATACAATATCCGCCGCCTCTCCCCACATACAATATCCGCCGCCTCTCCCCACATACAACATCCGCCGCCTCTCCCCACATACATTATCCGCCGCCTCTCCCCACATACAATATCCGCCGCCTCTCCCCACATACAATATCCGCCGCCTCTCCCCACATACAATATCCGCCGCCTCTCCCCACATACAATATCCGCCGCCTCTCCCCACATACAACATCCGCCGCCTCTCCCCACATACAATATCCGCCGCCTCTCCCCACGTACAATATCCGCCGCCTCTCCCCACATACAATATCCGCCGCCTCTCCCCACATACAATATCCGCCGCCTCTCCCCACATACAATATCCGCCGCCTCTCCCCACATACAATATCCGCCGCCTCTCCCCCACATACTATTTCCGCCGCCTCTCCCCACATACAATATCCGCCGCCTCTCCCCACATACAATATCCCGTCCCCTTAAAAATAACCCCCCTATAAACCCAGCAAGAAAGTTAAATTGCCGCAGAGATAATCACGGGTTCGGACAACGTCATCCGTTTTTACCAATAGGGACAAATGTACGCTGCCACTTACAAGCGTTGATAAACTTACAATACCGCCGCTACGTAGTGATCAAATCATCAGTGGCACCATCCACATGACAATGAATCACAGCCTGTCCCACAAATGGATAATAACCCCGGCTCCCCAGGACTCACAGGATACCGCGCTCTCCCACATACAATATCCGCCAGTCCGGGCCATTTGTAGAAATAACCACCACTATAAAACACCAGCAAGAAAGTTAAATTGGCCAGAGAAATCACAGGTTAGGGACAAGCGTACAGTCGTTTTTAAAATTAGGGACAAAATTACGCTGCCACAATACAAGCGTTGATATAACTTACAATACCGCTACATAGTGATCAAATCATCAGTGGTCACCATCACATGACAATGAATACAGCACTGATCCCACAGAAGGATAATAACCCCGGACACCCAGGGACTCACAGGAGACGGCTTATCTGTTGAAAGTCGCTTTCTTTCCCTTTTTCTTTTCCATCCGGTCCAGATCGCCATGATGACTTCTCCCGGCCATAACTCGTCTCTGCAGAATTTACCACACACACATCTTAGACAGCTCACTTTTCCAGCAGCTCATTACCTCCGTCCCACCTGTGTACAAACTCCCAATACAAAGCACCCCAAATGGTTATAATGACCCCCTGTGCCCCTAACAGTTAGGGCTTGTTCACACGGAATTTACACTCAGTGTTACAAGCGCTTTTAGGATCCGTCTTGGGGTCCGCACTGTCAGTCCCCATGACGGATCTAACAATTAGCAGTGAGATTCCCACTGCTCGCTGTGCTGAACACGGAGCGGCGTTCACATGCGATTCTTTTCAAGATGGAGCTGAGCTGCGCTTTTGAAACACGCAGCGGTGATCCCTCATGTGAACGCCGCTGCGTGTTCAGCACAGCGAGCAGTGGGAATCTCATTGCTAATTGTTAGATCCGTCTTAATCCTTAAAGCGCTTGTAACACTGAGTGTAAATTCCGTGTGAACAAGCCCTTAAAGTTCCTACAGACAGCTAGGTAGGTAATTAGGCTGGAAGGTAAGAATATAGGCCGCCAATTAGGTAGGTAGGTAGTTACATAAAACAGGCTGATAAATAGGCCCCTAAAAGGAAGGCCACATCACTCCACAACTTGGCATCCCACCAGTCTGGATAGCTAGCTCACCAGAGGGGCTATCTGGTAAGGCCTGGGGGAGGAGAGGGGCTAGCTGCTGAGGCCTATGGGGAGGTGAGGGGCTAGTTGCTGAGGCCTGAGGGGAGGTGAGGGGCTAGTTGCTGAGGCCAGGGGGGAGGGGGGCTAGTTGCTGAGGGCCTGAGGTGGGAGGGGGGCTAGTTGCTGAGGCCTGAGGGGAGGTGAGGGGCTAGTTGCTGAGGCCTGAGGGGAGGTGAGGGGCTAGCTGCTGAGGCCTGAGGGGAGGTGAGGGGCTAGCTGCTGAGGCCTGAGGGGAGGTGAGGGGCTAGCTGCTGAGGCCTATGGGGAGGTGAGGGGCTAGCTGCTGAGGCCTGAGGGGAGGTGAGGGGCTAGTTGCTGAGGCCTGAGGGGGAGGGGGGCTAGTGTTGAGGCCTGGGGGAGGTGAGGGCTAGCTGCTGAGGGGGGTGGGGGGGCTAGCTGCTGAGGCTGGGGGAGGTGAGGGGCTAGCTGCTGAGGCCTGGGGGGGGTGGGGGCTAGTGCTGAGGCCTGGGGGGGTGAGGGGCTAGCTGCTGAGGCCTGGGGGGAGGGGGGGCTAGTTGCTGAGGCTGGGGGGACGGGGGCTAGTTGCTGAGGCCTGGGGGAGGTGAGGGGCTAGTGCTGAGGCTGGGGGAGGTGAGGGGCTAGCTGCTGTGGCCTGGGGGGAGGTGAGGGCATAGCTGCTGAGGCCTGGGGGGAGGGGAGGGCAAGCTGCGGTGGCCTGGGGGGGGGGGCTAGTTGCTGAGGCCTGGGCGGTGAGGGGCTAGCTGCTGAGGCCTGAGGGGAGGTGAGGGGCTAGTTGCTGAGGCCTGAGGGAGGGGGGCTAGTTGCTGAGGCCTGGGGGGGAGGGGCTAGCTGCTGAGGCCTGGGGGGAGGGGGGCTAGTTGCTGAGGCCTGGGGGGAGGGGGCTAGTTGCTGAGGCCTGAGGGGAGGTGAGGGGCTAGTTGCTGAGGCCTGAGGGGAGGTGAGGGGCTAGTTGCTGAGGCCTGGGGGGAGGGAGGCTAGCTGCTGAGGCCTGGGGGGAGGTGAGAGGCTAGCTGCTGAGGCGAGGTGAGGGGCTAGCTGCTGAGGCCTGAGGGGTGAGGGGCTAGCTGCTGAGGCCGTGAGGGAGGTGAGGGGCTAGTTGCTGAGGCCTGGGGGAGTGGGGGCTAGTGCTGAGGCCTGGGGGGTGAGGGGCTAGTGGCTGAGGCCTGGGGGGGTGAGGGGCTAGCTGCTGAGGCCTGGGGGGAGGGGGCTAGCTGTGAGGCCTGAGAGTAGGTGAGGGCCTAAGCTGCATGTAGGCCCTAGGGGGGAGGAGGCTATCTGCTGAGGCCTGCGGGCAGTGGAGGGCTAGTCTGCTGCACTATGTATGGAGGTGAGGGCTAGCGCTGAGGCTCAGTGGGAAGATAAGGGCTATGCTGAGGCTGTAGGGAAGGTGTAGGGGCTAGTTGTGAGGCCTGAGTGGTATGTACGATTGGGGCTAGCTGCTAGCCTTGAGGGAAGTTTGATTTGCATTAGTTAGCTGGGCCTGGTAAGGGCTAGTTCTAAGCAAGCGGGAGTGATATGCTAGTTGCTGAGCCCCTGAGGGGAGGTAGGTGCTCTCTGCTGAGCCTGAGGGGAGGTGAGGGGCCAGCTGCTGAGGCCCTGGAGGAGGTAGGGGCTAGCATCCTGAGGCCTGAGTGGCCAGTCTGAGGCCTGGGGGGAGGTCAGGGCTAGCCTGAGGCCTGGCGGGCAGGGCCTAGCTGCTGAGGCCTGGGGGAGAGGACTGTTGCCTAGGCTGGGGGCAGTAGGGCTGCTACTTGAGGCTGAGGAAGGGAGCAGCTGTTAGAGTGTTGCTGCTGAGGCCTGGGCAGGGGGGCATTTGCAGCAGGCCTGGGGGTAGTGGGCTATCTGCTTGAGCGATGGAGGTGAAGGGGCTAGCTAGCTGATGCGCCTGAAAGTAAAGTGAGGGAAGGAATCTGCTGAGGATGTGGAGGAGATTTTGAGGTGCTAGCTGCTGAGCCTTTTGGGGAGGTAGGGACTAGTTCCGAATTGAAAGGCTACGTTTTGAGCTGACTGGGGCTAGTCGTAACTTGAACGGTCTGGGGAATTTGATGGGGATATTCATCTGCTGATGCTCCTGATGGGTATGAGGGGCTAGTAAGACGCTCCTGTAGGGGAAGTGAGAAGCTCATGCTGCTGAGGCTCTGGGGGGAGGGGTTGCGGCCTGAGTCCTGTGAGTGCTGGGGGGAGGAGGCTAGTACTGTCTTTGTACAGCCCCTGTTTGGGTTAAATGAGGAAAGTGTACTAGCTGTGAGGCCTGGGGAGGGAAGGCAAGTCTCGTAAGCTACGAGGAGGTTTATTCTTGGGCTATTTAATAAATGAGGCACTTTAAAGGAGGTTAGGGCTAGTTGCTGAGCTACTGAGGGGAGGTGACTAGCTTGCTGAGGCCCTGGGGGGAGGCGGGGTGCTGCTGCTGCAGCGTGGAGGGACGGGCCCCAGATCTTCTAGTGGCCTGAGGTGCGCAGTGGGCATAGCTGCTGAGCTGGGGGGCAGGTGGGGCTAGCTGCTGTAGTCTATGGGCGAGGGAGGTGGCAGCAGTGCTGAGGCCCTTGGGGTCATGGAGGGGCTAGCTGTGAGGTCCTCTGAGGGGAGGGAGGGAGCTAGTTCTTGTAACTAGTGTGGCTATTTAGTTACAGGGTGCCATTACTAGTATATAGCTCAGGAGCTATTCTATAATATAGGGGGATATATCTCAATGAGGCTGACGGGGATATTGCTTTACTACTAAGTGGCGGGGGGCGTGGCTGCCCTGCTGAGGCTGCTAGTTGAGAGCTCAAGGATCCCTCAAACCTAATAAGTAAACGCGATCTAACTGCATTGTCTCCAACTGTTGACCCAGGCAACTGCCTCCGAACCACAATACTTGGCAAGGAGTAGTATATCTCCTCGAGTGTACACTGCGGGCCATCTAGCTGCGCTCTTCATAGCCACTGGAGTATGGAGTCTTCCATAGCGCCCCGGAGTCCAGGATGTGACTGTCTGCCTCCTCCTGCTGCCTCACTGAGAGGAGCGGCCGCTGCGGAGCTGCCCTGGCAGCATCAGGGATCATGACAGTCCTGACTCCTGATGCTGCCAGTATGAACACTGAGGCGTGGAGCGGCCCATAGCGGCAGCCGTGGCCTCCGCAGTTCCTCTCATTCTCTGCTGCCAGCCCTGGACATAGTACTTTAGCCGCCCATCACGGCGGCTGCGGCCCTCACAGCGACACTGCTCACCTATAAGAGCAGGAAGGAGCAGCACCAGCTGATTAGAAGTGTTGCAGGCGGCCCAGGAGTCACACGGCCCGCCGGGCATTTGCAAGGGCTCAGTCCGGGCCTGCTCTACAGTACAGTGCGGTACTACATGTCTTGTCCAGACGAATAAGTGAAAAATGTCCGCTCACCTATAGAGCCTATGCTTGTCTTCAGCAAACGTTATACAGTGCAGGGAAGAGGAATCTGGCTGAGGATGTGGACATGGATGAATTTATCCCACAATAGAGGAAAATCCTTCCAGCACTCATTTGTATTCAAATTAAAATGCACTTTTTTTAGTATAAAAATAAAAACATGATAAAAATCAACAGATAAATTGAAAGGATCTACGCATTTTGAGCCATCACCTCGGGCTCTTAGTCGTAACCAACAATTTTGAATACAAACGAGTTCTGGATGAATTTTCCTCTATTGTGGGATATATTCAACTACATGTCCTGTACTGCTCTTACATGTAATAGGTGCATGCAGTGATTGAAGGTCTATAACACCTCTCTACAGTACAGTGCAATACTACATGTGCTGTCTTGCAGTCGCTGCTCTGGGTTCCTGTAGCGTGCCTTGCGGCCCTGAGGTCCTGTGAGGTGTCTTGCGGCAGGAAGTGCTAGAACTGCCATCTTTGTACACCCTTCTGCTTTGTTTATACAATGCAGAAAGTTGTACTAGCAATTGAGCCCCTTAGTGGTCAAGTACCCCAGAGGTCTCGATATAACAGTCTAAAAAAAGTTTATCCCCTCCTTTTGCCATATTACAAATAAAAATATAAAAGTGACACAAACTATTTCAAACATCTAACAAATAAGTTTAGGTCCTTTGTCCATTAGAAGCTATAAAACCTAGTGGTAGGTATCTCAATACTCTCTTCACAACAAACAACCAATTATATAGAGCAGGAGTACCCAAACGACGGGACGCGAACTGGCACCGGGCCGTGGCGCATGCTCTGCCAGTCCGTGGCACCGGGTTACACATGATGCCGCCCGCCCGTTGACTCTATCTAGGCTGCATAGAGTTCGCAGCTGCATACAGACTGTGCAGCTGCTTCGCTTGAGAGAAAGCAGGGGTGGTTCATTACTGCTGTATCTATACATCAGGGACGCAGGGAGTGTGATGCAGCAGTGTCGTCACACCCCCTTGGGTCTCACTGGACGCCGGCTCCTGGAGGCATCAGCTCTGCAGGGGATCGGGAAAAGGGAGTAACGTTCTTTTTTTTAACTAGTGTGGCTATTTACTTACAGGGGGCCTATTTATATATAATGACTACAGGAGACATATATCTATAATAATTACAGGGGGCATATATCTCTAAAATGACTACAGGGGACATATATCTATAATAACTACAGGTGGCGGGGGGCGTGGCTTGACCCTGCTGGAAGATGGCTGCTAGTTAGAGAAGCTCCAGAGGGAATCCCTTCCAAACCGGCCTAAATAAACCACAGGACAGATCCTAAAGCCTGCAAGTTGTCTCCCAACTGCCTCTGACACCCCAGGCATACTGCGCTGCCGAAAAAACCCGCAACAACCTCTTGGATCAAGCGAGTGAGTAACCCCCGAGTGTGCACGGCTGTCCCGCGCCCGCCATCTTACCTCGCGGCCGGTGTGTCGCCATAGCAGACACAGCAAAAGGTTTCGCATAAGCTTCCCGGATCCAAGGCAGTAACCGCTGCAGCGCTAAATACCGACCGCCCGCTATCTTATCTCCGTGCGCGACATCATCACCAGCTGCAGAGAATCTGCGGTGAGGAAGCGACGACTCCAAATCTCGCCCGCCATTTTACATCGCGCTCAGTGTGTCGCCATAGCAGACACAGCAGGAGGCCCCCGCGTCTCCTTGAGTGCCGCTGACGTTGAGAACCAACGCAGGAGCCGCGGACGTTAACGGACAACCCCAGAGCGGAGGTCTCGCACAAGCTGCCCGGATCCTAGGCAGTGACCGCTGCGGCGCCAAACACCGACCGCCCACCATCTTACCTCCGTGCGCGACATCATCACCTGCTGCGGAGACTCTGCGGTGAGACGGCGACGACTTCAAACCTTGCTGCAGGTTAGTCCTAACGGTGCTGAGGGCAGAGGACACTGCGCCCTCGGTTTACTACACACAGCCCCGCGGTGACAGTACTGCTTTGGCGCCAACGGCCTTCTTAAATAACGGACACCTCAGCTCTCCCCTTGACAGGGACGGAGCGGCCTCTCCCTCCTTCGCCAGCAGCTACAACCAGCGGCAAAAATTATAAACGGAGGCTCAGCAGAGTAGACAAATATATCTCCCTGCTTGTGTACAATATTCAACAACCGTCATATAGCACATGACCATATTTGCAAAGCAGGGACTGTCAGTGACAGAAGTGTGAAGACGACTACAGCCCAACTTCATGTTGGAAAGCACTACTAAACAGAAACCTTTGTAATCACATAATAGGGACCGGGAGACTCCCTGAGTTGTTCTCGTTATACTCTCTATTTCACTCTACTTAGCACCCGAGTTAAAGGAACAAACAAACCAGCTTAAATCTCCTTGCTTCCGAGGATTACAGAAACCTCCACTAGCCCAAACCACTCATCCAACCCAAGATCTTGAGTGAGTTGCATAGCTCTTAGAAGGCTCCAGGGCTACACCATCTGACCTACTTACACACCCCTGACACACTAGCCATACTCCAATTTCTAGTGAGATTTGATTTTGTTACAGAGACCCACCCTGTATTTCATACTGAAAGTCCATAACCTCACCTATGTTCTAAGCCCTATCTCTGTGTGGCTATCTTGATCTACTTAAACAAACCCCAAACCCAAAAAATTGACAGAATTTTTTAACAATCCGCCATCTCAAGACAAAGGCGGTCGCATCCCTTTCTCTGTCACATCTCTGGCCTCTTCCCGCCAAGAATCTGTCGACATGGACCATCAAGATGGAACAGGTAGCTTGGACATCACTGAACAAACCCTGCATCGCCTCTTCACCTCCTTCAGAGATTCACTACAAGGGGATTTTCGGCAGATGATGAGCGAGTTTAGAACAGACATCCAAGCTTTAGTAACGCGCACTGAACATGTTGAACACAAAATGGCAGAGTTTGCTAAGTCACACAACTTACTTATTGACGCAAACTCTGCCCTTGAAGATGAGGTCCACCGTCTCTCTGCAAAAGTCCTGGATTTAGAGGAGCGATCCAGGAGAAACAACATTAGACTAAGAGGAGTGCCAGAAACTATCTCCCAAGACCTACTCCGTGAATTTCTTGTAGATTTCATGGCTTCTGTGCTCCCTGCTGCTACAGACCTTGACCTAACAGTAGATAGAATTCACAGACTTCCAAAGCCCAAACACCTGCCACCGGCGACACCCAGGGACGTTATTGCTAAAATCCATTTCTTCCGTACTAAGGAAAATTTCCTGAAGTCTATCCGTTCCTGTCACGATCTCCCAGATAAATTCAGAAATATTTCTTTATTCCCAGACCTTTCATCCGGAACAATGATGAAAAGAAAAGAATTTGCTCCGCTTACAAGAATCCTAAGAGACAACAATATCTCCTATCACTGGGGATTCCCAGTAAAATTAGTCATCTTTAAAGACAACACCACAGTGACCTGCCCCACCCCAGCCTCAGCCAAGGCTCTACTGATGTCATGGGACTTACTATCTACACCGGTCCAATCCCCAGTAGTAAAGAGACGGGACCGACCTGAAGCTATCACTCCACTCTGGTCGGAGAAATCTCGCAGGTCAAGCAACAGACCAATTACCTAAATGTTTCTTTTATTAAATGTCCTACAGGATTCCCTCGGGACACACGTATGGGTCTAACACCCTTGTTGTCAAGCAGATTTTGTCTTTCTTTCCAGTGGAGTTCTCTCACGGACTTCCCCTCTTCGCTGAACTTCCCTGAGTAGGAAGTATTTTCGTATATTTCCATTGTTAGTGTATTTTTAGTTAAATACTTCGTTGGCTACATGCCTCTCTGTTTTGCATTTACGATGTTTAGTCTAATTGGTTATGTCATGGTCTTTTGGATTTCAACACTATGGTCTACCTTAATCAGACATAGATTTTATAGGCTGTATAACAACCTTACCCTTCAACTAAGCTTTTCTGAGTTTACAGTATGGGGATAAAGCTCATGTCTTTAAATACAAATGGCCTCAACTCTCCGCAAAAGCGTGCACAACTGTGGAGAGACGCCATAAAATGTAAGAGCGATATTTTGTGCATCCAAGAAACCCATTTGAGAGAAGAAGATATTTATAGATTAAAACATAAAAGGTTTCCTTATAGGTTCTTCTCCTCCTTATCGGTTAAAAAAGCCGGTGTGGCAATTCTAATCAAAGATTCCATTGCCTTTAAAAATCTCGAGTTAGTAATAGAGCCAAAAGGTAGATACATAATACTAATCTGTGAGATAAATTCTGTCGTATACACCCTGGTCAACTTACAGTATATGCTCCTACTACAAAACAAATCTCTTTCATATCTAAAGTTATAGATAAGACAAAAGAAATAGCTAAAGGCCAACTAATTATTTGTGGAGATTTCAACACAGTAATAGATAAACACCTAGATAGATCATCTGGAGGTTCCCGCTATACTCCGGAACTCAAAAACCTAGTATGGGAAGAGAACCTTCATGACCCCTGGAGATACCAACATGCAAATGAAATAGACTATTCTTACTTCTCTGCTTCCAAAAACACACACTCAAGAATAGATTTCTTTTTAGTCAATAGGAAAACCCTGCCCTCAATAATTAAAACAGAAATCGGCCAGATTATTTGGTCGGATCATGCCCCGGTTTATCTAATCTTGAAAGACAAATTTAACACCCCTCCTCAGACGCCCTGGCGTATAAACCATTTCCTTTTAAAATCCCCGACAATAGTCAAGGAAGTGCAAACTGCTTTAGAGGAATACTTCGAAATAAACGCCCCATCTGCTCCCTCGCCAGAAATTCTTTGGTGCGCACACAAAGCGGTTATTAGAGGGGTGTGCATTAGCTTAGCTGCTAGGGAAAAAAAGAAAAGAGAAGCCGAACTGACGGCTACTTTAGAAAACTTAAAAACCCTAGACAAGACATTTAAAACCAATCCCAGCCTTGAGAATAAAAAAAAATTAGATCACTGTAGAACACATCTACGAAATCTCAATCTACAACGCTATGAACAACAACTATCAAAGCTCAAATGGAACTTCTATCTTCAGGGGGACAGACCCACCAAAATTCTTGCCCAAAGAGTTAAAAAGTACCAGGCGAAAGCAAAGATCTCTTCGCTAACAATAGCTCCAAACAAAAAGGTCTGTGATCCTCAAGATATTGCTAATTGTTTTGCAGACTATTATACCAACCTATATAATATTAAAAATGACCCCAATGTTCCCCCTATTTCAAGGAAGGGAATCGCTTCCTTCCTAGAGAAAATCAAATTGCCAGCCCTAACTAAGGATCAACTGACAGACCTAAATCAACCAATTACAATTAATGAAGTCGAAAGAGTCATTTCTGACTCTAAACTACATAAATCCCCAGGTCCTGATGGACTCACAAACGAATACTACAAGCTTTTCAAATTGATCTTATCCCCTCACCTTTCTTCGCTCTTTAAACAAATCATGACCCGAGGAGCAGCTCCGGCTGAAATGCTGTCTGCTCTGATAACCACAATTCCCAAACCTGGCAAGGCAGCAGACCAAGTAATTAATTATAGACCCATCTCGTTACTAAACAATGATATTAAATTCTATTCTAAAATCCTAGCTAACCGTATCAATAGCTTCCTACCGTTATTGATCAACAAAGACCAATCTGGATTCGTTAAGGCCCGCCAAACTAGAGATGGTATCAGGAGAGTGTTGAATGTGATGCAGATGGCTAACACACATAGAATACCGACGCTTTTCCTCTCTTTGGATGCAGAAAAATCTTTTGACAGGCTCAACTGGCAGTATCTTAGGGAGGTCCTGATTAAATTCGGATTCAAAGACCAAATCTTACTAGCCATTATGGCCCTCTACTCACTCCCATCGGCAAGAGTGTTCACTACAGGCTTTCTCTCTCGTTCCATTCCTATCTCCAATGGAACCAGACAAGGCTGCCCATTATCTCCCCTGATATACATTCTATGTGTGGAGCCGCTGGCGGAACTCATAAGATGCTCTCCAGGAGTTTCAGGTTTAAGACATTTTAACTCTGAACACAAAATTAATCTTTTTGCTGATGACATCTTAATCATATGTACCCGACCGGAGACCTCAATCCCCAAACTATTATCCATACTGCAGGACTACTCTGCGATTTCTTATTATAAACTAAACCAAACTAAATCAGTGATACTCCCATTAAATATCTCACAAAATGTAATTCAACATCTTTCTAATCTAAAATTTATCTGGGCAACTGATCATATTGTATATCTTGGCATAAAAATCACAATATCGGTTGAAGAAACCATCAACATAAACTTATCGGACCTCTCCTTAACCTTCACTCAAGAAATCAATAGATTAAATAACCTTCCTCTTTCCTGGATAGCAAAAAAAAAAAATATTGTTAAAATGATCCTCCTACCCAAATTCCTATATATAACCAGATCTTTACCTTACCTTTTTCCCCTATCACTACTTAACAAGTTGCAATCCCAACTCCTGAGGATCATATGGAGTGGTAAAAAACCCAGATATAAAAAAAATACCTCTTTTTACGCCTCAATGAAGGAGGCATGTCAGTCCCGCACCTGATATCGTATAATATTGCCGCAGTTCTAGACCCCATTTACTTTTTATGGAATAACCCAGATCTGCAAAGCTGGTCACAGATGGAAAATGCCTCTACCTACCCATACTCGGCTAAAGATATCTTATTGGCTGCCTATTTCAATATTAAACTCCCCTATGTGCACCTTTCTTCTTTAGCCCATGCGATTACAGTTTGGACCAAATTTGTGGCTTCAAAACACTGGATCAGAATTTCCAAAGAAACATGTCCACTTACTGTAATTGGGGTCAATATACCCTCTCTCCCACTTTCAAACTGGTTAGACGCGGGTATCACTCTCATAGGAGATCTATATGAGGGGACATCCCTTAGGTCCTTTGAGAATCTAAGGGAGATGTATGGCCTGTCTAGATCGTGTTTCTACCAATATTTACAGATCAGACACGCTATCCAATCCTGGAACTGGCCTCCGCAACAACCGACTCACACTCCCTACTTTAATTTTCTAACGCACAAGAAAGGGTTTGATAAAGGTATCTCTATAATATATAACCTTCTAATGTCAGACAGCAAAGAGGAGAAACCTTTCTATGTAATAAAATGGGAAGAAGAGCTAACCCGCTCTTTTACTTGCCAAGAGTGGTTGACGGCTTCTTTTTCAGTGACTAAACACTCTAGGTGCATTAATCACTTAGAAGTCATGAAAAATATCCATCTCCGCTGGTATTTAAACCCCACACGTCTTGCTCATTTGTATGCATCACAGTCTAGATTGTGCTGGAGAGGATGTGGTAGAGAAGGCACTTTGCTACATATGTGGTGGAGCTGCCCAATCATTCAGGGACTCTGGTCAAAAGTTGAGACTTTAATTAATGAGATAGCTCCATATCGGTTTCAACTTGAACCCACGCTAGCTGTCCTGGATTTATCCATACAGGACTTTCCCACCCAATTTAGAACAGTGCTACAACACATCCTAATAGCAACTAGACTTTCAATAGCCCTACACTGGAAGGCAATACTTCCACCAGCCCTAGAGGAAGTGATCAACAGAGTTAATTTCCATTACAGATGCGAAACATCTCTCTCAATACCTCCACACCTAGTAACCAAAATAATAAAGAAATGGGAATACTGGAGGAATTCTAAGTATTTTGAGGTTACATAAGCCCAGTTCTCTCTAAGATACCCTATTTATCTTTCTGACCTAAACAGCTCTTTCATTAACGCCAACCTATGATGCCTCTATCCACTCATACTGGATGCTTATTTTCCTCACGACCAGATTTGAAGTGTTGAAAATGTATTTTCTTTTTATTTAACAATTCATATGTGACCATGACAATGTTTGTTACTTTGCTTGTTTTACCCTATAAGCAAATGCTTGTTAATGTTTTAATATTTTGTTATCGAGCTTTTGAGCTCAATTCCCTTTGTATGTCTATGCTCCCCTTCCCACATTTACTTTTGAAAACCCTCAATAAAAATTTAATGTTTAAAAAAAAAAATAACTACAGATGGCATATATCTGCATAATGATTACAGGGGGCATATATTCACATTCTATAATTACTACGGGGGCAATATATACTCATTACAGGGCCACAACATTGACTAATAAGTACCAATAAATATATATATATATATATATATATATATATATATATATATATATATATATATATATTTATATATAGTATATATATATATAGTATATATATATTGAGGGGGGGTATGTGACATAACTATCCTCTACTGTTATACACTACTGTTACCTGGATACCAGAGTCACATGATCTGTGTGGTGGTCACATAAGACGCTGCTGGAGCTGGTAATACTAGAGAACTTCTGCTCCTCCATACACTACTGTTACCTGGATACCAGGGTCACATGACCTGTGTGGTGGTCACATGATAAGACGCTTCTGAGGTGATAATACTGGAAAAGTTCTGTTACTCAATAACCTACTGTTACCTGGATACCAGGGTCACATGACCTGTGTGGTGGTCACATGATAAGATGCTGCTGGAGGTGGTAATACTGGAGAAGTTCTGCTCCTCCATACACTACTGTTACCTGTATACCATGGTCACATGACCTGTGTGGTAGTCACATAAGACATTGCTGGAGGTAGTAATACTGGAGAAGTTCTGCTCCTCATACACTACTGTTACCTGGATACCAGGGTCACATGACCTGTGTGGTAGTCACATGATAAGACATTGCTGGAGGTAGTAATACTGGAGAAGTTCTGCTCCTCCATACACTACTGTTACCTGGATACCAGGGTCACATGATCTGTGTGATGAAACATAGAGATTGAAATAGCAGTAGAAAGGTAAAAGGAAAAGTGCACGTCCAACAGACCGAACCAAGTCTGATAAAGAATCCAAAAAAGTAATAAGGACAACACTCATTCAGAACAAGTGTCTTTATTTATCCCAGCAACTTTTCAGCTCTAAACAGTCTTTTTCAAGCAACAACATGAGGTGCACTGGTGTATAAAAAGGAAGTGCAATTACACAAAGTGATACAAAATCAATTAAGGTATAAAAAGTACATAAGTGTATAATCCCTGCAGAATAAATTCATATGAAAAATCACACACAAAGATAAATGTATACAAAACACCCATAAGTCATGTAATACAGTTGATCATAACACAATCATGAAGGAAAATCTCTCAAACCATAATAATCAATAATAGTGTACAGGTGCAATGAATCGAAACAATACATTACATGTTACGAGATAATCCTCTCAATGGCCACAATGTGTCTCCATTAACCTGCTCCGGCGTCTAGACAAAACTACTGCGCATGCACTAGAGTCTTCAAGTCACGCAGGCGCACTCCATTAAGCTACGTGATCAGTTGCTATGACACAACGGGAAGCTCGCGCATGCGTAAAAACATTAAAGTCCGAGCCCAGAAGCAGCAATGATATGGAGAGTAGGGAAAATAGCTTCAACGAGCATATAAATAAAAGAAAAAAAGGGTAAGTATGCAATAACGGGCAAGCAAACAAAATATTATGTGTAAATATAAACCCCAAATGAGTGAAAAACTACCACAATGGGACCAACAAATCCAAATAGAATATACTACAGGGATAACGATCCCATGGGAGCCCAGAGTGGGTTATTCAGAAAAAAACAGACAGCACCCTCAGGCAAAAGGTCTCCACTCAAGACACGGGGCGTGCAAATTCAAAAGACAGCGCAAATAACTCACAAACATATACATGTATATAAACCCAAAGCAATACCCTAATATTATAAATTATCAATGTAAAAAAATGCTAAATATGTAATGTAAGCAGGAGGAGAGACATCAGATCCAATGAGTTGGCGCACTCGAACGGAATATCTGAAAAAGAAAAATAGAAAAAATTAGTATACAAAATTAAAATAAATATAAAAGTTATTTTCGTCTCTATATAAACTCAATACCAGCACTTACAGTGCTATCATACTCAGAAAAAGATATTTATTTTTATTTTGTATTGTCGTACAAGAGAATTGTCGTACAACTTGGCTATTTGAAAAAAACTAGGCCCGCACCACGTGCAATACAGCTATTTAAAAGTTATACGGATAACAAACGGTGTTTTTTGCACCAATGAAATACACCAACAGTAACTAAGAAATTTCTGTATCCAAATTTCAGTAGAAGGTGGCTATTTGAAAAAAAACTGGGGCGAACCAAAGTGCAATACAGCTATTTAAATGTTTTACGGATAATAAAAGGTGGTTTTTGCACCAATGGAATACAACAGCAATTACTAGCAAATTTCTGTATCGTAATATAAGTACAAGATGGGTCTTTGAACAAAAAATGGCCTGCCACAAAGTGAAAAACACCTACACTGTGTTCCAAATTATTATGCCAATAATATTTTCTCTTATTTTCCAAAATTACCTATATGAATTGCAGTCATTGTAATTTTCCAACTATTAGAGTATAATTGAAAGATATTTTAACAAACTGCCTATGATAACAGTATATTTTATAAAAAAAAAATCAAAATGCACTCAAAATGCATGTTCTAAATTATTATGCACAGCAGAGTTTTCAGCCTTTTCATTTTTATAACGAACCAAAAAATGGTAATTTGTGAAATTATAAGCATTAGCAGGTTATTACAAACTGAAATCAAACAGTTTTCAAGTCAAAACTTTATTCTAGTTGATGTTTCATGTGCACATAGGACCCCTTGTTCTCTCTCGTCCATTGAATTTGTCAGGTTTTGGATGGTTTCTGCTTTAATTGTTTTGCATGAGGACAGAATACCCTCCCTGAGCTGTTGCTTAGATGTGAACTGCCTCCCACCATCATAAACACTCCTTTTGATGATGCTCCAGAGGTTCTCAATGGGGTTGAGGTCAGGGGAGCATGGGGGCCACACCATAAGTTTGTCCCCTTTTATGCCCATAGCAGCCAGAGATGCAGATGTGTTATTTGCAGCATGAGATGGTGCATTATCATGCATGAAAATGATCT
Source organism: Phyllomedusa bahiana (assembly GCA_025379985.1). Lineage (NCBI taxonomy): Eukaryota > Metazoa > Chordata > Amphibia > Anura > Hylidae > Phyllomedusa > Phyllomedusa bahiana. Next base: position 35,852 of record JAODAL010040936.1, read on the forward strand.
TGCACGGTTCTTCTTCTTGAACCATGGCAGGAAGTGCTGTTTGAGAAACTCTACATACATTATGGAGTTCATCTTTACACCTTCAGGGATCCTAAAGGGGCCAACAATCTCTCTCCCCATGATTCCAGCCCAAAACATTACTCCACATCCTCCTTGTTGGCACCATAGCCGTGTTTGCATGGGGTGTCCATCAACCAGCCATCCTCCACTCCATCCATCTGGACCATCGAACGTTGCACTGGCACTCATCGGTGAACAAAACAGTTTTGAAGTCAGTCTTCATGTATTGTTTGGCCCACTGGAGCCGTTTCTGCTTGTGTGCAGTGGATAGAGGAGGTCGACAGGATGGCTTACGCACAGCTGCAAACCTCTGAAGGACCCTGCATCTTGTTGTTCGGGGGATGTTGGAGGCACCAGTAGCTTCAAAAACTTGTCTGCTGCTATGACAAGGCATTTTTGCAGCTGCTCTTTTAACATGACGTAATTGCCTGTTGGAAAGAGTCCTCAATTTTCCCTTATCAGCACGCACACGTGTGTGCT
>JAODAL010040937.1:0-36390 GCA_025379985.1 Phyllomedusa bahiana
AACGGGGAGCAGCTGCGTGGAGGCCTGGAGGGCACAGGAGGGCTGGCCACATGGATGGAGGGGCTATATGGTCATGGACAGGCCATCCTGTGCCCCTAGGCCAGACTACGCAGCTTTTTTATATAACTGAGGAGCAGCTGCGTGGACTGGCCAGGAGGCACGGGATGGCTGGCCACAATGATGAGGGGCTATAGGGGTCATGGACAGCCATCCTGTGCCCTAGGCCAGACTACGCAGCATTTTATAAACTTAGGGGGCAGCTGCGTGGACTGGCCTGGAGGCACAGGAAGGCTGGCCACATGATGGAGGGGCATATGGGTCATGGACAGCCATCCTGTGTCCCCAGACCAGACTACGCAGCAATTTATGTAACTTAGGAGCTGCTGCGTAGTCTGGTTGGGGGGGCCCAGTGTACAGCTCTGCCCAGGGGCCCATAATGCTGTTAAGACGGCCCTGATTGTTATTTAGTAATATTGGTCTGGGTATACTGGTTTGGTCAGTAACATTAGAATGGTAAGACGCTGCGATCATGTGGCAGTATTTGCTGGCCCTCGTATACGTACTGATCCGCACAGTATAGATAAACTATACGTTGTAAAATCAAACAAAAACTAAATCTAAAAACAATAGCGCAATTGCATTTTTTTCTGGGGTTAGGTGGCGGAGGTTGCCGGGAGGGGCTGGTGGGGAGTGGGGAGCGGGGTTGGTGGCAACAGGGCAATGGGGCTGATGGTGGGCAGGGTTGGCAGGGGGCACAGACGCTTCAGCTGTATGGGGCCTTGAAATTCCTGATGGCGGCCCTGTGCACTACAGTGATCATGGCTCCAAATATCTGTAACAAACTACCAGGAGCTTATTGAGTCACTCTTAGCCCATCCAAATGGTGTCTCTGCTGCACACAGCGGTATTTCTGGACCTAAGCTGGTGGTCAGAATAGCATGACTCGACTGTGTTGAAGCTATTTCTGTTTCAAATACATGAAGAATATATAGTCACCTTGCCACTCACCACTATCTCAGCACTGATGCTGCCACCAGTGGCTCCCTAGTCCTCTGTCTACACCCGGCTGCTGCCATTGGCTCTAATTGGCTGCAGTAGTCACATACCATTATCTGACATCACTGTTTGAAAGTGAGCAGATCTGTGCAGTGACATCCGGCAATGGTACGTGATAGCTACAGCTAATCACAGCTGACCGCAGCAGCCAGGTGTAAGCAGAGGACTGCTGGCAGCATCAGTGCTGATATCAGGGGCGTCGCTAGGCAGGTTTATTCGGGGCACAAGCCCCGAACAAAGCTGCCTGTGCCCCGAGTCTCAGATCGCCGGATTCAGGCTGCGGGCCTGCAGCACCGACGTTCTATTGAGCTGTGTGTCCGTGCTCTGGACGCACTCACAGCTCAGGATGGTTGCTAGGTGCAGAGAGGGAGGGAGGCGACTGCAGGAGATGACGGGGCTGAGGAGGGAGGAGGGGGCGCCGGCTACTCACCCTGCCAGAGGCAGGAAGATCCTGAGCACAGCACAGTGTGCGGCAGTGAGAGGCTCCGCCACCTGCTGTGATCTCTGCTCCGGAGCATCTCATGCAGCTGCAGTGTCCTGTCCTCATGGCTTCAGCAGCTCCCACAGGTATCCACATCCCGGAGGTCTCCAGTGAGTGAGGAGCCTCACTGCAGAGACAAGGACTGCGTAGTGTAATAGGAGGGAAACAGCAATATCTTCATGAATGTAAACTGTACTGAGTGTGTGTGAGTGTGTGTGTGTCTGTCTTGAGTGTGTGTGTGTGTGAGTGTGTGTGAGTGTGTGTGTGAGTGTGTGTCTGAGTGTGTGTGTGAGTGTGTGTGTCTGAGTGTGTGTGTGAGTGTGTGTCTGTCTGAGTGTGTGTGTCTGAGTGTGTGTGTGAGTGTGTCTGTCTGAGTGTGTGTGTCTGAGTGTGTGTGTCTGTGTGTCTGTCTGAGTGTGTGTGTATCTGTGTGTCTGTCTGAGTGTGTGTGTGTGTCTGAGTGTGTGTCTGTCTGTCTGAGTGTGTGTGTCTGTCTGAGTGTGTGTGTATGTCTGTCTGAGTGTGTGTGTCTGTCTGAGTGTGTGTGTCTGTCTGAGTGTGTGTGTGTCTGTCTGAGTGTGTGTGTCTGTCTGTCAGTGTGTGTGTGTATCTGTGTGTCTGTCTGAGTGTGTGTGTCTGAGTGTATGTCTGTCTGAGTGTGTGTATCTGTGTGTATGTCTGAGTGTGTGTGTCTGAGTGTGTGTCTGTCTGAGTGTGTGTGTGTGTGTGTGTGTCTGTCTGAGTGTGTGTGTCTGTGTGTCTGTCTGAGTGTGTGTGTGTGTGTATCTGTGTGTCTGTCTGAGTGTGTGTGTGTCTGAGTGTGTGTCTGTCTGTCTGAGTGTGTGTGTGTGTCTGTCTGAGTGTGTGTGTCTGAGTGTGTGTGTCTGTCTGAGTGTGTGTGTCTGTCTGAGTGTGTGTGTGTGTATCTGTGTGTCTGTCTGAGTGTGTGTCTGAGTGTGTGTCTGTCTGAGTGTGTGTGAGTATCTGTGTGTATGTCTGAGTGTGTGTGTCTGAGTGTGTGTCTGTCTGAGTGTGTGTGTGTATCTGTGTGTCTGTCTGAGTGTGTGTGTCTGAGTGTGTGTGAGTATCTGTGTGTATGTCTGAGTGTGTGTCTGTCTGAGTGTGTGTGTGTGTCTGTCTGAGTGTGTGTGTCTGTGTGTGTGTATGTATGAATATATGTTCACACTGCGTAAATTGCGGGGCGCATTTCTCCGTGTATTTGCACTTCAATACGCCAGACATGCGCACCGCAATTACGGTAATTCATAGCTCTCCTGGAGAGCTATGGATTACATGTCGTATTGTATGCACGGGGGAGAAAGGCTGTGGTTCCAAAACACACAGCGTATTGTGGTGTGTACCATACTCGACGCAATAAGCCGTGTGAACATAGCCAAAGGGCCCGGGCCCCAGATGTATTGGGACCCTAGCAACGCCCTGGCTGGAATAGTGGTGAGTGTCAACGTGACTATATATTTTTTATTTTATTGGATCTTATATTTGTTAATACAAAAAGACTTGGAGAACCCTTAGGCTATGTTCACACGGCGTAATTGCGGCGCGTACGGCCGCCATTACGCGGGGTGCTCTGGGAGTCGTGGTGAAACGCATGTACTCCCGCGCTGGGGGTGGGCACCCTGGCGGCCCCATTAACATGCTTTACTCCGGCGCTATTCGCCACAAGAAATGACATGTCACTTTTTCTCCGGCGCGTACAATACGATCGTATTGTACGTGGGGGAAAAAAGGGGGGCGTAATCCGTACCTATGAGAAATATGGATTACCAAATTTCGGCGCGCATCTCGCTCGTATTAGAGCCAAAAAATGAGCGAAATGCGTGCCCCAGATTACCCCTTTTAAAAAAGCTAAAAATTTCTCTCACTTCACCCCACCATAAATTTGTACTTTGTCCTGTGATGTTTTTTTCATAGCCTAACCAAACAAGCCATGGTTTCCACATCTTGCACTGATAAGGACTATCAATCCCAAAACACACATCAGCAAGCTGAAAAAATAAAATTGTTCTCCTCTCTTAGTCTGAATCTGTCTTCTTCATAAAAAAAAACTCCACATTCACGTTCTCTCCATGATTTCTGAAAAACTAACTCTGACCGGCTTAAACTGTGGGATTTTCTGCAATCGCCTCACAATTTACCCTTTACTGAATCCCAAAAATTCTTACAAATAATGCAAGATTGTCGGGGAAAAAAAAAAAACCGGAGCCAGAGGAGTGGTAAAATGTTTTTCCTGCCATTCCCGTTTGCTGCAGAAAATAATTAAATGTCCTTGTCAAAAACAAAGTGTGTGTATTCTATATTAAAAACTGTGTGAAAATCAGTTTATACTCCCATCCAATGTTTGACCCTGTTTGGATATTAGGTTCAAACACTGCCACCTGTTGAACACATTTCAAGACTTTGTACCTTTGCGCACTCAGTCAGCTAAGGCTATTTCACAGGCTTAAAAGGGGACAAAATTTCATCCGTAATTACGCGCCGTATGCGCAAATTCGGCGGGAATACCCTAGTCATTACGGAAATCCACAGTTCTTAGAGAACTTGGATTACGTCTCCTCTCCCTCTGGGGGCAAATCCGCCGCGGGGGGAATAAGTGACATGTGAATTACAACGGGTTACCGCCGTGTAAGAAAGTCAGGGGCCCCGGCAAGGTCCCCGGCCCCTCGCTCCCGTCCACAACGCCGTAATTGCGGGGCAAATTTCGCCCGCAAATAAGCCGTGTGAACCCAGCCTAATAGTGTCCTTTTGCGCCCTACACACTGTCAGAGTTCCCTCTTTGTGTGGCACACAGTAAGAGAGTCCTCATAAAGTGGCAATGCCTCCTTACACTGCACAAAAAGAATGATGTCCATTAATTTCCCTGCACACAGCTAGGATGTCCCCAAAATGCAACCTACACAGTTAAGATGACCCCTCAAAGCAGTAATGCACCCTTAACGCTTTCCCTTCCACATAGTTTCCATTAAAATAATAATATTGATACCGACCTAGAAACGGTGGTGGAGCAGAAGCAGGAAAAGGGCAGTAACACCGGGCGTGTAAAGAAGTGTTCACAGAACCAGAGAGAGAACCAAGATGAAGAACAGGCAGAAGAGAATAGACAGACAGAAAGTGATAGATGGAAGAAAACAGTAGGTTCTCACAGTCGGTACTGGAGCTATATCCCTCTTGTAACTGCTGTCTTCCCAACTGCGTATTGAACACCGGGTGAAAGAGGTGACATGTCACTTCTTTCCGGCGTATACGCCACAGGGATAATGAAAGTGAATGGGGCCGACTGAGGCGCAAGTGCGTTTTTCTAAACATGCAAGATGCCGTGTGAACATACCCATATTGTTTAGTGTTCTGTTATAAAATTGGTGTATTTAAGTTGTTGGTTGGTATAAAACTTATTAGGAGATCATTTGCAAGGGGGTCCCTAAAATATCATCTGCCTAAGGGTCTCCACTGGATTTTATTTGGCATTGAACCGGGCAGAAATACTAAGCACCCCAGGTCCCAACAGAAAAGCAAACACCCCCTGAAATGCTAAACACCCTGAGTCCTGGCAAAAGAGTGGATGGAGACCCGGCTGAAATCCTAAGCACCCTGTGTCCAGGCAGAAGAGTGGATGGAGACCCGGCTGAAATCCTAAGCACCCTGTGTCCTGGCAGAACCGCGGATGAAGACCCAGCTGAAATCCTAAGCACCCCAGGGCCTAGCTGAAAACACTGATGGAAACCCAGAGAGCAGGGGAATTATTTTTCCAACACCTCTCTCCTGGAGTCTGGTGTCTTTCTTGGGGTGGGGTGCACTTCAGTCTGCAGTCTGGAGTGAGAGAGAAGTGGAAGGATGGGCAGCACCGATTAGTTGAGCAGCTGCTCCACCAATAAGAGAGCTGTTTGCTAAGAGGGCTATCCTCTCCTGCAGACACAGAAAAGTACTGCGGAGGTTGAAACCCTGCTGGGCTCCTGGGCCTTGTGGTCTAGTGAGAATAGTAGCTTTTCAGGTAGAAAGACAAAGAAAGAGGCAATAAACAAAAGGCAAAGTGCAAGAGGCAAGTGCAGTATGTGCAGTCATGTACAGTAGCTGTAGAATAAGCCCCAAGAACCAACTCCACTGGAGATCCTCGGTCACCCCAGTCTGACACTGTGGGCAGGCAATCCCTCCTTCTGTACATGGTAACTGCTGAAGATGCATTTGTAGGAAGTGAAATATGATAAAAGAATTGTATTCAGAATGTCCTGAAGTTTGTACCATGAGAAAAACCTCCCAAGCTGCAGTCTCTGTGGTTCTTCTCTGCCAAGTGCACTACTTATCCCAGCACAACACTGATAGCATACCTCCCAAGTATCCCTATTTTTGAGGGACAGTCCCTATTTTCAACCCAGGTTCCTATGTCCCTCTTAGTTCTATAAATGTCCCTATTTTTCATTTGGAAAATAGATTTGCATCAATAAACTGACTATCTTGCTTTTAAAAGGATCTGATTGCTTCCTTACTGTATATTAGACAACAGCTTACTTAATATTTCATCATTTGATGCAATGTGATCCCCAAAATATATATATTCCAATGATTTTTAAAATGCAAAGTGTCCCGCTTTGGCTGTCTAAAAAGTTGGGCTGCAAGTGTGTGAGTGTGGTTAGAAGCATGTCCTGGTGTGATGTCATTTGCTGGGGTGTGGTTGGTGATGTGTCCCTCTTTCCAATCTCTAAAAGTTGGGAGGTATGCGATAGGCTCACATTACCATCACACCACAAGCCTGCCTTATGGTGAACCTGCCACAATGATATTGCTCATTGCGTGAGCCTGTGCCAGCATCCAGTCTAATCATCTTGTTGGCTATAAGCTAATAAAGACCTGCAGCTTGCAAGACATCTGAATTGTCCCACAGTGCAGGCATTTAATTGTGCCTGCTTGTGTTGAGCAGCCAATGGCCGAGGTTCATAGAGTGAATAATAGGGCTAAGAGTTGACAGCTCTTTGTTCCACCATTGTATCCAACTAAACTTGTGTCTTAAAGGGGATGTATCGCTTCCTTACTTCGGCTCATTCACACTGCTCTGAGCTTCTCAACTCTGTGAATGCAGGGGCGTTTCTTCCCCTCCCAGCTGGATGACATCATCCCCCCCTTTAGTGCTGGCCTGAGACTCCCCCCCCCCTCCCCTCTGAGTCCACATATCACTGCGTCTCTCCCTATCAGTCTTATTTTATAAGAGCTGTATACATACCACAGGCTACATTCAATCTAATCTGAGCACTGATCAGTCACAGCTGGAGATGTATTACAGCTTTCTAAGAACGGCACAGATCTGCATGTATGCAGGAGAGTTAGGCACAGGGTCAAAACTGTCATGTTTTCTCATTGTACAATCGGCTGCAGTCTGTTTCTGCTAGACAGAAAAATGCTACGGCCCCTAACTCTGAGTCAGACACACAGCTCCGTGAATCGACCCAGGGGCTGTGCAGAAAGCTCTCAGCTAGTGAAATACAAGGAGGAGGGATTAGACCCACACTGGATATCAGTGTAAATAAAAACACAAGATAAGGGACACTGTGAGAACAAGGCAACTTTGCTAATGACATCCAATTGCAAAGTTGATTGTTTTCACTGTCCCCTTATTCTGAAGACCATTTAATGAAACGATAACACCCCTTTAAAGACAAAGCTATGTTTTAAAGTGACATCGGGACACGTGGCTGGCTTTCTAAGATCCTGAACTGAATCAGAATTCCTGGTGAATCTGTGATGGGACTTATACATTTAAATAAATGTAACTGAATGAAAAGTGTTTCTTCCAACAATTAATGTTCTTAAATTTATGCAATCACCACTACTGATTTAGTTTTTTTCATGGTCCGCTTTCCTGGAAGTGAAAGAAGATAAAAAAATATCATTACTAGCCCTGACATAGAAGGTAACTCAGATACTTTTCTTTAAAATCTTTTTATTAAACATTCCAGAGCATACAATAAATGCGTAAACCAAATGAATTAAATCCACAAGGATATAATGACCGTTAGAACATCTATGCAATCAGCAGACCCACAAGGGTACACTCTGAAATACAATTTTTCCTTATTTCCACCCCACCCCGAACATACAACTTCAAATATACCCTACATGTTACTTGGAAAGATCAAATGAACATTATCACAGTTGGTATTGACATGTAAAATAAGACAACACAACATATGTCGCAAAATGTAACCAGTTTGTCTACAAGTTCCCCTCCCCCCCCCATTCTCCGAGCTCGCCTCCACCACCACACGCTTCCCAAAATATTCACGCGCTTCTGCTCCCTCGCTCAGAATTCATATAAGTCTCCCGATTCAAAGCTCCCTTCTCCGAGAGCTAGACGAAAACTATGTTCCGCTAGTTCCCCCACTCACAGATCGTAATGTCCCTTCCCACTCGCTTGTCAAGTAGGCAGAATACCCACATCACATGTGTGGGTCAACAGTAATATCTGCGTTTGGAACCACGAAGTTAGACTAAAGCAGTCTCTAATGGCGTTCTGAATTCCTTGTGTTAAGAATGGGATAAAGCTCTCCCAAACCTCGAAGAACCGCTGAGTGTGAGTCTCCTTTTTCCCTGCTGCCTCCACCCAGTCCATTTTCATTATGAAGGAAAGTTTTTCTAAAAACATTTTAAACGGAGGGGGAGATTTATGTATCCATGTATTTAGAATGGTCTTAACACCTGCCATGTATTCCTATACCATGTATAGGAACTTTCTAACCTCCGGTGCACACGGAGTCCCCCAAACATCTATGTGGCCAAATATGGCCCACAACGGGTTATCAGGGACATAGTTCGTTAAATGATCTCTTGTAAAGGCCATCACTTGCCTCCAAAACACCTGAACTATTGGGCAACTCCATAGACAGTGGAAAATGTCTGCTCCTGGGGTTCTACAGCGAAAACAGCAGTCTGTATCAAAAACTCCCATTCTATGACCCCTGATCGGGGTAATATAGGCTCTACGATAGAGTTGGAGAGACATTTCCCAGTATCTACTAGAAGGCAAAAATGTACGACTATTGTTCAGAGTCCTAATTAGAATGGGAAGCTCCAGGGTAGGATCATCTCCCACCCATTAAGTAAGTGCCATATTGGTCGAGGAGTAATCCAGCGGGACATGTAAGAGTTTGTAAAAATGGGTGGTCAAACCCTTCTCTAGTGTGTTACGGGACAATGATTTGCGCATCATTGGGCACCATTCCCCGGGCGAAATTTGTGGAATGAGTTTGGACACATAACTGTGTGCACACAAGTAGGCAAAGAATGAAATTCCCGCCTGAGGAAACTGTGTTCTAAGGGCTTCCAGCGTGCGTGGTCTGCGGGAGTTCCCATCCAAGAATTGGTAGACCAATGTAATGCCTGCCTCCTTCCATACATAGAATTCCCTATGAGAAGTGCCCCCTTGAAAATCCGGATTACCCACAAATGTGCGATACAGGGATGTCTGAGGGTGCAATTTAAATTTGCCTCTCATCTTCTGCCACGCCTTCCATGTCGTGATAATAAGAGGATTTATTCTAGTAGATTCTGGAATTAGGTGGAATGGCAATGACATATCCTGAAGCGACAATCTACCCATAGAAACCCAATCTGCCCGATTATCTGTAAAAACTTCTGATCCCTGCAACCAATCCATTGTTATTCTCAGTAGGGCTGCCACGTTATATGCGCGTATATTAGGCAGGTTTATACCTCCATTCGTTTTGGGCTGCTGCATAACTATCAAGGGGACCCGGGGTCTTTTACCTTTCCAAATGAAATTGCGAATCAGCGCAGTCTCATCCTTTCATGTTAAATATACTGGAAGCGAGTGTAGGAGATATAAAAGTCTGGGAAACTCCACCAGCTTAAAGAGGTCCCCCCGCCCACATAAGAGAGAGGCAACTGCCTCTACGACACCAATCTCCTTTCCATAGCCCCGATATAAGAAAAAACGTTATCTCTGCAAAGATGACGGGGATTTCTAGTGATTATTACGCCTAGGTATGGCATTTTTGAAACACACCACTGAAAGGGGTATAAATGTGCCCAGGTGGGCCCTTTAAAATCATCACATTAGTTTTGTCTATGTTTATATGATACCCTGAGAGAGACCCGGCTTCTCGAAGTGTCTGCATGATCCCAGGTTCCTTAGCACCAAGAGAACATCATCTGCGAATGCAGCCAAAACAACAATTTGCGTGGAATCCGGTCTTCCCCGACTCCCACACCCTGGCTGTAGATTATACAACAAAGGATCCAGAACAAGGTCGAAGAGCAGCGGAGACAGCAGGCAGTCCTGTCTGGTACCTCTGAAGGCGTCTATGGGGGGTGTCAATAAGCCATTCCCCAAAAGTGAGGTATGAGAGCCCTCCTGGGTATAAGCCACAAAGTCTCTAAACCTAGGACCAAAATTTCTGTTGGTCAGTGTCGCCAACAAACAGGACCATGATCCAGAGTCAAAAGCCTTTTCGGCGTCCAGACTCAAGAGCATTAGTGTCTCAGAGGCTCGATCCCTGGCCTTGACTGTCGCCTGCACAGCCGTTCTAATATTTCTGACTGATTGGCGAGCTTTCAAAAACCCCTTTGGGCTGGGTGTACTATTGATGAAAGGAATTTTTGAATTCGTGTCGCTAGGATGTTGGTAAAAAATTTGTAATCACGGGGGGCGTGACCGGACGCTGAGGAAAATGGTCGCAGCTTAGCTGAGCTCCTGCTGCCGGCTATCCTAATCTGCAGCCCTAGCGATTTACACGGCCCTAGATGGGAAAAAGAAGAACCCAGCTGCTGCCTAACACCCCGAGGAGGGCTTTGGTCCGGTCGCGGAACCAAACGGTGCTGGACTCCTACCTTAACACCGGCTTTCCTGGTGCGGCGTCCTCGGCCTGCCCGCCGCCATCACAGCCTGCGTCTCTGCAGCGCGCGCAGCCGGCTGCACGTCCGTCCCCTCACATGGCAACAGCCACAACAGCGGAGGACATCCGACTCAGTCCAGAGCTAAGCGCGCTGAAGACACCGCGCCTTCTACCCGGCACGCCTGCGTCTTCTCCGGCAGTAACCCTGAAGCCACAGGTATCGGGTCCCGCTGCACCCCCTCCCCCCGCTGCTGGAGCACGTGCAGGCTTCATCGCCTACCATGGCGCAGCATCCGCCATCATACAGCTCGGTGGCAGCTGGCCCACCTCTCCTTACCTCAGAATCCAGCTCACCTGCGGCAACATCTCCTCCTGGGGTTTCTATGGCCTCCGACACACAGGATCCCAGGCCTACCCCAGCTCCCTCTCCACATGCTCTGGAGTCCGGCAGCGGAGTTTTCTCCTGGCAGGGCTCTCCTGCATCCTCCTCTGTCCTGCACAGTCCTCATCTTTCTGACCACCATGCATGGACTGAGAGGATACACCAACTGCCTAATAGAGATGAACTGTGGGCATTAATATCAGAGGTCAAGGCTGCCTGCAGGGAGGAGGTTGCCTCAATCAGGCAAGATATCAAGCAAATAGCAACCCGCATGGAAACGCTTGAAGAGGATCATGATAACACACGGAAATACATTTCCCAAATCCACCCCTCTATCTCTGCGCAAATGTCTGTGGTCAGGGATCTGGCTCGACATGTGGAGGACTTAGACAACCGTGGCCGCAGGAACAATATTAGGGTCTGGGGCCTCCCGGAACCACAGGGGGAGGAGGACTTACAGGCAACCCTGGACTCTATATTCAACAACATACTCGGAGTTACTCCTCCCCGTCCCATCAAGTATGACAGGGCCCACAGGGCGCTCCGACCCAAGGGATCCTCTACACTTCCCAGGGACATTATATGCTGCTTGCATGAGCATTCGGTGAAAGAAGCAATAATGGAGAAAGCCAGACGCTTGTGCAGCATCGACCATCAGGGGACTCCCATACAGATCTTTGCTGACCTCTCCTGGCATACGTTACAGAAGCGCTGCCATCTCAGACCGCTACTTGCCATCCTGAAGGAGAGTCGTATCCCCTATAGGTGGCACTTTCTATTTGCCCTCTCTGCTCAAACTGAGGGTCGCTCAGCAGTCCTTCGAGTTTTCTCCGACCTCCCAAACTTCTGTGCTACCCTGAAAAATCCCTACCCCAAAGATGGACGATTGGGAACTGTCAATACTTCCTCCTCCACTGCCGCCAGTATGGCAGTCTGCTGTGGCTCGTAAGGGACACTCTCCAGGGACCCCTCATCTAGCCCAGAAGGCTCAACACTCTTCACCCCGTTGAGTATGGGACTTTTACATTGCCCGGCGGGCCACCAACATTCCCATCTCTTTCTCCTCTGGGGCTATCGCACCCATCTAGGTGCCTCTTCCATCTCTTTGCATTATATAGGGCTTATAATGTTTTCTTCTTAGTATTTAGGATAGACCGTTGGCTGTACGCTTCACAGCTTTGGTTTCTTGTTGCGCGGTGCATTTGCTAGCTTCCGGTTTCTCTCTCCACCCTCCTGCTTTTTTGGCTGGAGGGACTTGAGACACTTCTTCCTACCTCAGGAGGTAGGGCCTTAGCTGGCAGCCTTCCGTTGGAGACCTCGGTGGAGACCCTTCTAGCCTCCAGGCCTCCATAACCGGCGCACTTGCGCTAAGCGGTAAAAACCGTCTTGTTTTTCACCCTTTGCCCTCCCCCATGATTTCCCCGGCTTTTTTTTCTCATCTTTTACTCTCCAGGTACTGCACAGACTCCGGGAAGTACACCTCTTAGGAGAAAACCTTCTGTCAGCCCAACTCACTTCGAGGTAGTCCTCTGCTCTTGATAGGGATTTTTGTATCCCCAAAAACGTTAAAGGACTTAACCTCTAACATTAAGGTAGGGTTCCCCTAAAAGAATGCAGGCCCTTTACGAGCCGACATTGAATTCTTACAAGAAACCCATTTTACCCCAAAAAAAAAAAAAAAAAAAAAAAAGGGCTATTTCAGTTTGCTGGGCCCTATTACTCCACGTTTTTTTCGAATAAATGACAGGAGGGGCAGGAAGGCTATATTAATAGATTCCCTGAAATTTAAAGGGTCGAAGATCGCGGGTTGACCTGGAAGGGCGATTCCTATCCTCAAAGCTACCATTGAGGGCAAACCGATCACGTATGCAAGTATATTGCCAAATACCCCCGGGGTTCATTTTTAAATAGAGTTTTTCCCCAAGTTAGCTAAGTTCACCTTTTCACCCCTGCTTTTGGGGGGGGATTTTAATATGATTTTTTTTTTAATCCTGGATGTGTGTGTAGGTGGAAGGAGCCCAACCCCCGGCATGACAAATTTTGTCCCGGCCCTTTTAAAAGGTCACCCGCCCCAAAACGGTCTGTTCGACCTATGGGGGATAACCCACTAAATGTAAGGAGTATTCCTTTTTTCCCCCCCTATAAAACCTACCAGACTTTTATTTTTTTGGAAAAGTCCCAACTTTCGGGATCGGGGCTCCCACATTGACCCTTAATTTGGTTAGATCATCCCCCAGTCCGGTAAAATCTAATTGCACTCCAGCACAGGGTTTCCAGGAGGTTAAAAACGAAAGTCTTTTAAAAAAACAGCCTGAGGAGCAGTTGCGGGAGTCGCTTGTTCCTATTTTGAAATGAATTTGGTTTTCTCTCCCCCATCCTCCTTGGGAAGCCCACAAAGCGTCTTCCGGGGAATTTTGTTTTGCCCTAGGCCCCAAAGCTTAAAAGAGCTCCACGGAAAGGTCAAAGCCCGCACCCTCCTAAAGGGATGGAAGAAAAAATGGCTTTTCCCCCTTTGGGTTTTCCCACTCTGAGACGTTTTGTCAGCCCAAAAATTAGCCTTAAGGACTTGCCCCCTTTATGGGTTTTGGGGGAAGCTTCTCCCATTTTTCGAAACAAAGTACTACAATACGGAAAAAGGCTCATACGCTATTAGCAAGAAACTTTGGAGCGTTCAAAAAATTTTGCCTCAGGGATTGGACAGGGAGGGTACCCTAGGTAACCCAAAGTCCTTGCCGAATTTCGGGATTTTTTTCTGATTCTATGCGATGCCCCCTCCCCTTTTGGGAATTGAATGGGGGGCCCAAAAAACTTACCGGGGCGTCCCCGCGGAGCTGCCCGTTCCCCTCCTCAACAGGAGGCGGGGGATTCTAGGGGGCCGCCTCAATTAGAAAAAATGGGAATTATTGCCCTCCCGCCCGGGAAGCCCCGGCCCGATGGGGACCCCATCTATACTTTAAAGTTTACTCGAAAAACCCGGCCCCACACTTTCTACAAATCTTAACCTTCAGGAGGGAAAATTTCATTCCCAATTCCATGCACATCATACTAACTTGATCCACAAGCCAGAAGGATCCAGGGACAGGGGCAGCTACCCCGCCCGGTTGCGTTGTTAACTCAACCAAATTCTGGAAATGACTTACTACTGGCTCCCCCAACTGAACATAGGGGCCCGGTGGGTTTTTTTTCCCCCCTTTAGGGGGGAGGGTAACAGAGCCACTTTTGCTTGGTGGATGCTGGGCAAACACCATGCGAGCAGCCTTTCCTTTGCCCAGAAGGAAGAAACCTTTGATAGGTTTACAATGGCCTTTTCTTTTGAAACCCTCTCGGCGTATGGGGTTTTCTGGTTTCCCTTCCTGGCTCCCAAAAAAAGGTTTGTACAACTCTCCTCGGGCGTCCATTAAACTCCTCACTATACCCAGACACCTTTGAAAATTAAAAAAATGGACAGACAGGGCTGCCCCTTCTCCCCATTCTTTTCGCGTTGTGCATGAAACCCCTTTTCAGGGCAAAACAGGGCTACCAGACATTAAGGGTTTAAAAAATCAGGGATAAAGGGGTTTTAAAAATTTTCCCTCTTTCGGGCGATTTTGTTGACCCCGACTGGTACACCACACACCTCCCTAATGCCCTCCTTTGAAAAAATTGGGGGCCCTCGGGGTCAAGATAAAATCTTTTAAGACGGAGGTCTTTCCGATCAACATTCCCCTGAGGCTTATCTTTCCTCAAAAATAATTTTTTTATAGGTGGCAAAACCCAAACGCTCAAAGTAGGGGGGATTCAAAATAACCCATTATTTTTCCCTTATAATGCCAACTTCCCCCCCCTTTTTTTAATGAAATAAAAAATTTGCTTCAAGTGGCATCGCCTTCCCCTCTCCTTTTTTTTTTTTAGGCAGGATAAATTCGGTTAAAATGTCCATTCTACCAAAGCTCCTCTACCTATTTGAGACCCTCCCGGTGATGGTTCCACTGGGTGAGTTGCGCTCCATCCAAGCAGCTATCCTAAGATTCATATGGGCCCAGGGCAGGCATAGGGTAGCCAAGAGTGTTATGACGGCCAGCAGGCGGAATGGGGGCTTGGCAGTTCCTGATATCCTTAACTATTACTGGGCCACTCACTTGCGTTGTATTCCGGCGTGGTCATCCTACCGGGCGTACACTAAGTGGATGGAGATAGAAAAGCTGTGGCTTGCACCGACCCACCCCAATGCGCTTCTATGGCATTCAAGGTCTCTCCCCACTATGGGGTACCTATTGGGCCCAATCAAGTTTACGCAGCAGATATGGAATCAATGTAGGACTAGATTTCAGTTAGCTTCCAAAGCTTCACCCATGGCTTCCTTTCTCTGCACGCCTCTCTTCCCTGCTGGCTCCTCGGGATTTGTTGCAAGACCGTGGCTGGGGCATGAACTATTTCGGTTTGTGGATGTCGCTAGGGCAGGAGACAGGAGATTGATTCCGTTTGATACCCTTCAGAAGGACTAATGGTCTCCTGAGAGATCATTTCTTACCTCCAGATAACTCACTTTGTCTCCATGTTTGGCCGTCACTTCTCTTCCGACCGTTCGACAGCTCTGTAAAGCAGTTCCATCACTAGAGGCCTTTCTCCACAATCTACCTATTCTCTCGGACCACCTCTGCTGAGCTCCCTACACAAATAATGGCAATGGGGAAACCTACCTAGGTAGGGAAATACCCTATTCCTGGTGGCAAGTGATTTGGAATGCGGCGGTGAAATCCTCAGCATGTATCCTGCATAAAAAAAACTTATACAAAATACTTTTTTTTGGTACCATACACCTGCGGTTCTGCACAAATGGAACCCCCAACTCCCGTAGGTATGTTGGCGCTGTTGCTCCTCAGTGGGTACATAACCACATATTTTCTGGGATTGCCCACTTATCCAACCTTTTTGGGCGCAAGTCAGGGACCTTATAGCTGAGGTTTTGGGGGTAAGGATCCCATTGGATCCTCTTACCTACTTACTGAATGGGCCGGTCAAAGGTCTATCCAAACAGGATTCCAAACTTATGTTACATATTCTCACAGGGGCTAGATGCCTAATCTCAGATAGATGGCGTCAGACTACCCCACCAAGTAGAGGGGACCTCCGTCAGAGGCTTGCAGAAATACGGCGAATGGAGTTCCTAACTGCCCTGCTCCATGATAAACTGGATTCATTTGACAGAATCTGGTCTGCGTGGAACCTACACCAGCTTGTTGGTCCATTATGACCAGCACCCCTCCCTCCCTTCCCCCTTCCCCCCTTTGTCATGTCTTGTGTCTGTATGTTCGGTGTTGCTTATCACTGATGAGGCTGAAATTTCAGGCTTATCGCCTAACCAGTAGTCATTTGAGCCTTGTCTAGTTTACGCTTTCAATGCTCTCCTTGTTTGGATTTGATTGGATATGTTCAATGCCTGATTCTTACATGCTTTATACGTGTGCTATATTTACCAGGTCTCAATTTGCAATTTTTTTTTATCTGTTTCTTTATTTGTCATACTTGAAAAATCAATAAAAATTGTCAATTTAAAAAAAAATAATTTGTAATCACAATTCAATAATGCGATGGGGCGATCATTTTTTGCTAATTGCAGATCTTTGTTTAGTTTAGGGAATAGAATTGTGTGTGATTCCAAAAAGGTGTCCGCTGCTCCCCGACCTTGGTAGATTGAATTATATAGGGCCGTTAAAGTCGGCACCACCTGTGCTGATAAGGTTTTATAAAATTCATTGCTATAACCATCAGGACCCGGTGACTTCTTATTAGAAGAGGAAGCTATTGCTGCCTTCACTTCTGCCTCCGTGAAGGGGCTGTCAAGCATCTCTCGCTGATCCTCACTAAGACCTGGGAGTCGTCCCGAGGATATGAATGCATTAATTTTGTCCACATCCGTGGGAGGGGCCCTATAAATTTCTTCTAAGAAATCTGTAAGTATTTGGGCAATTTCCCCCTGGTTTGAATGTAGTCTGTCGGAGGATGGATTATTCAGGGATACTATGGGCTTGCGTGTGCGCTATGTTTTAATTAAATGAGCTAACATTTGGCTCGAACGATTAGCCCCCCTGGAAATATTTATTCTGAGTAAGCTTTACCAGCCAATTAGCTTGGCCTTGAACATATGAATCTAGAAGCTCCTTAGCTTCTCTATATGTCTGTGCCGCAGCTGAAGATGGGCACGTGGCCATTTCTCTTTGGGCTATTAACAGAGTATTGTGTAGCTTCTGAAATTTATCCTGAGCCTCTCTCCTCCTGCGCGACACTAAATTAATAACATGACCCCGGAGCACCGCCTTCGCAGCAGCCCAGAACAACGGCGCGTTATCCATATGTTCCAAATTATCGTCAAGGTAGTTGGCCCACTGAGTTTGTAGGAAAAATTTTAAGTCTTCAGTCTTCAGACAAAGATAGGTTGGGAAGCGCCAGAATTTAGTGTTTGCATTTAAAGTTTGGCACCAGATTGACAGCGTCACTGGCGCGTGATCCAATACAGCTATGGCGTGCAAGGCAGAGTCTGTCACAGAACCCCATAAGGACAATGAAATGAGGAAATAATCTATTCTGGAAAAACTCCCGGGCACTGAGGAGTAGAAAGTGTACTCCCTCGAATCAGCATTCAGCGTTCTCCACGGATCGCAGAGTGCGTTAGAGTCCATTAGGTGAAGAATATCCCTAGAAGCTTGGGAGATACCCTGGTTTTGCATTGTCCTATCCAAGATGGGACATTGAGAAGCATTAAAATCCCTCCAATTATAACCTTGGAGTCACCCCTAGACATCAAAAGATTATTCAGTTTGGCGAAAAAATTAGTATTGGGCAAGTTAGGTGCGTAGATATTCAGGAGAGTATAGCTGATGCACTGTAAAGATATTTTCAATAGTAAATACCTTCCTCCCTCATCCCTCACCTCCTCCTCAACTATGGGATCTAGACCCCTCGGAAAGAGGATAGCTACCCCTCTTGATTTCGAGGAGAAATTTGCTGCATAACATGACCCCAACCATGGACTCCTAAGACCCAATCCATTCCCTTTCTTCCAGTAGGTCTCTTGAAGAAAAATTATATCTGACTTTAATCTTTTAAGGTGAACTACAAAGTTTTTCCTTTTAATGGGAGTATTAAGACCCGCAACATTCCATGTGAGTAATCGCAGTGGGCTATCATCCACGGGGGTCCTCCCGTTTTGGTCCCGTATTATGTCACCCCACTCACCTGACCTGTTGAAAGATAGTCAATAATAAACAGCGACATCCCCATCGTCACAGCGAGCAACAGGCAACTTCCACACCATTGCCCATGAAGCGTTTTTGGGAAGCCACACGTTGAGAACCCATAATCAGTGGCCCTGGAGGCGAGCCCGGAGAACAAAACAAATAAAGTTAACAGAAATGTTAGAAGTTTTAAGGACCCTAAACTGTTCCTCCCAACAAAGGTATCATAACATTCAACTATCAGCCGCTTTGCGGCAAAGAAACCATAACATTGGTACCCTCTCAAAACCATAAAGAAAATTGTACCTCCAGCCATGGTATAGTCTAACCCTCTCCTATTTGGAAGTGACGGCGAGCCTGAGACGGATCATCAAATACCAGATGTCTGCCGTCCACTTGCTTTCGCAATTTAGCAGGGTACAAAAGTTGAAATCGCATTGCCCTATCGTGCAAGTGTTTACATATGAAGCTAAACAGTCTCCTTTTCTGGGCAACACTCGCCGAGAAATCTTGGAACAATAGAATTCTGTGCCCATCTACCACCAGATCCTCACGCCTTCTGTAGGCTCTTAGGAACTTTCTCCCTGATTGCCCAGTTTAAAAACCTGGCAATAACTGGGCGTGGCCTCTGATTCCTCTATCCCTCGTGCCTCTGCGGTCCTATCCTGTGAGCCCTTTCGATCGCATATTTATGTAGAGGCCCTTCCATCTCCAGAGCACTAGGAATGTCTGTGACCAGAAAGGTTATCAGGGAATCCCCCGAGATTGACTCCAGAATCCCCACAAAGCGGAGATTATTCCGCCTGCTGTGGTTCTCCAGGTCCTCTATTCTCTCTCTCAACGCTGCCTCTGTGTCTCTGGATTGGTAAAACGACTGTTCCAAAGTGGACGAAGAGACTTCACAAGAGGTGACTCTGTTCTCCAGATCCACTATTTTTTGTGCATTGGCAGTGATAAGTGTCAGGGCCGAGTTAATGGAAGAATGCAGGAGTTCTAGCCTCTTATCGAGCCATAGATGTTGCACTGAATGACTCATGATCATGCAAATGACCTGCTGGGCTAGAGGGGGAGAGATCCGGGGGTGTAATGTCATCCCTATAAGACAATGCCGGGGATTGAGGATCCTCCACCTCCGCTGCCAGAGAACTACTCTGAGTTTTAGCCATGGCCTTATCTTTTTTTGCTGCTTTACCCGCCACTTTTGGCGTGTTAGGGACCCCTGCCTTTTCCCGTGAGGCCATTGGGGAGGCTAGAGTAGATGACGAGTTTAGGCGAGTGTTTTTTTTTATTTGGTGTTTGGATAGGTATTTGTCCATTCCCTCACTCGGAGGAGCAAGACCACTTGGAATTGCTGAGAAAGTATGCGGGAGGTGCTAATGTGTCGTTTTAGCAATCACACGTTAACATTAGTCTAGCAAACCCTCATATGAATTCAAGCTGCCTACAGTACTGGTTTCACACCAGCACCTAGCTAGAACTATTAAGGTGTCTGCTCAGAGCCAAACAAATATTGTGACTCCCAGCCCAGAGGTCAGTGCTCTCTGCTTTTTCACTATCCAACACCACCAGCAGAGAGCTAACCTAGATGAGTCTATTATAGACCTTAGGCGCCCTCCAGTGGTCGAAGCTCGTATGTGCGCCTTAGCTTAAGAACGATGTAGTAGTATAGAGTAAGCTTTAACCCTTGTAACACTATAATGTAAGGCTCCTCTCCACACCCAGCAAAATTAGGCAACACAGTCCTGTTAACTTAAATGACCCCCACAATAGCAATTCTTCAGCACCAAGTTATGGCGAAGTACAGCAACTGTCTCCCCTGTGGGAAATCCAGAATCAAAGTTCCAAAAGCTATGACAAATGGAAGTAATATTAGGCTGCTTAGACAGTCTGCAATGCTGCTCTTCCTGCTGCAGTATGTAGCCCCTCTACGTAGTGTTCTTGATAATAAGCAGAGGCAATGACAGGGTGCAGTCACTGTAATGGCGCCACCACCAGCACTGTTTTGGCGGCTATTTTTCCCGCCACCCAGGAGCACAGAGGGATAGAATGTGAGGGGATTCCGGCAGAAAGTGTCCAAGCAGCAAGTCCCCTGCCCCTAATACACAGCACTCCGTAGTATGGAGAGTCCACCTCCCGAACACTGTCTGCTCAGCACAGTCTGAGTCAAGGTGAGCGCTAGGCCACCGTATCTCCTGCCTCTCGCTGAGGCTTGTTGTGACTGCGCTCACCAGAGCCAAGATGGCCGACCGCCTCACCACCAAGGCTACTTGGGAACAGTTCCTGTGAGCGGGGACTCTCCGGCAACCTCCGCCACCAACCACCACCTTCTCCGCTCTCCCACCTCTTCACTGGCGCCTCTCCGGGTGCAATCAGGCTCCTGGGCTCTCAGCGCTGCTCACCGCCGCTCCCTCGCAGCGTCTCTCTACTCCGTCCCGGCTGCCCACCTCTGAAGAGACGTGTGCAGCACACACAGGTTTGTCTGCCGCAATGCCCGTGATCTGTGCCGCCGCTTGTAGCCTCCGCCGCTGGCTTCTGTCTCAGCTGGGCGTACGGGTGCTTCGGGTCTTCACCACCCGGCGGAGTGCTGCTCCGCTGTCTCCGCCGCCACCTGCGGCTCGGAGCTTCGGAATCCCGACTCCTCGACTACCCGGGGAGTTAAGGTATTGCTCTCCGGCTCCTCTCTGGCTCTCCCAGCCGTGCTGTAGGGAGTCTCTGTCGCCGGCAAGGTCGACCAAAGCCCCTAAAAAAGCCGGTAAAAAAGCTCAGGAGCGGGAGCTGAGCTAAAACGCGGCCACACTCGGTAGCTCCACCCCCGGAAGTTCTCAGATACCTTTCTTGTCCCTGTTCACACCACTTTTGTCTATTGTTTGTTAATATTAACAAAGAAAAAAATAGATATGTTTTAAAATGGACTGAAAATGAACTACAACCATTTACATAGCTGAGTCTCATTATCAAGACCACCAGCTAATATCCAGAGTAACTACTGTGTGCAGCTTGGACAGCAGGTAGATGGGCTGGGAGTGACTCGTTAAGGTCCTAGTAGGTTGCAACAGATATCTGGAGCCATGTTGACTGTGGTGCATCCCACAGCAGCTGGAGGGTGCCATAGAGCACAAAGGTGGTGATTACACAGATGCTCAATTATGTTAAAGACTGGGGAATTAGGGGGCCAGAGTACTACTTGGAAGTCTTGGTCATGCTTTTCCAACCAGTGTCAGAAATTTCTAGCCATGTGACATTGTCTTGCTAAAAGACCTAATCTGGCCCAGGCAATACAATCAACATGTATGGGTATATGTGATCTGTTAGGATGGATTCATACCCAAATTGGTTAACAGTGCCTTCCACATAGATGAGTGTGCCCAGAGAATGCCACTAAAACATTTCCCAGACGATAACGCTGAAACCATTAGCTTGGTTGCAGGCTGTTTCCTACTCTGATGTTTCAATCCGTTTAAAGAAGCAGACTCACTGGAGAAGGCAATCTTTTGCCAGTGGAGGTCCAATTCTGTCCCTGCTCTAAAAAGTAAAGCCATTCCTGCCAAGGCAACTTTGTTAGTAGAGATGCAGCGATCAACTTTCTGTTTCAGTGCCCCTTACACGCTGAGTAGTTGCATTCAACTGTATTCAGAACTCCCCTTGAAATGAGTGGTCAATGCAAGTGTAGTCCATTCTAAGCCAGGAGTTTTAGGGGGCCATTCTTAAGACAGGTGCGGGTTCCTGAGGTGGAAAACACACCTATCTCACATTGATGGCATATCCCATCAATAGGTCATCAATGTAAAGAGATTTTAAAAACCCCTTTAACTATTTCTACTGTAGAATAAAGAGACAGCAGCACTGAAGAAAATGTAATGGTTCTTCTTCTATCAAATCCCATTCCTGACCAGGTGGTGTGTAGACCTGGCAAAATTGCCCCAATCACTGTGTCACAAGCCCAAATACAGTATATGGTATTTCTGAAATTTCTTCTTAACACATTAGGGATCTTGAGGTCAGACCTTTACTGATGAGAAATTAATGGATAAGTGTTAAAATCTTTTCAGCCTATTGAGGGCTAGGGACATCTGAGCAGATGTTATTAAATTGGTTGTTAGGAGCTAAACAGTAATTTTATCTTTTGGCCGCACATAACCTCAGAAACATCCCGACTATGAATGACCAATCTTTTTAATAATGTCCTCGCCCAAACCTTTCCTAGCGGCTTCAGTAGCTGCCTCAATCCGAAAGTAGTGCTTAAAACATCTGTTTTCTTCAAGCTGTAAACCCACAAACATCGCCAGAATACCAAAAAAAAATTGGTATTGTAAAAGATAGCTACCATTTTTTGTGAATCAACAACGCCCTATCTCAATTTGGGATGAATGGGCCAGAAAGCCCTGGGAAAACTTACTATCACAAAACCCTATTCAAGAATATCCCCCAAACCCTTCTGATCCATCCTGGCCCCATACAACGTCCTGCAGTAGGAGACCCCCTACTGACTGACAACTCTTGGCCACCAAGCCAGTGATCTTAAAAGACTGCTGCACTAACGCCACTGTTACCCCCGGGCCACGTTCCAGAGACTGTCTGGGAAGCATTTCCTGTGTTGCTCAGATCCCAGTGCCAACGTGCCAAACCTGTCCAACTGAAAGCGAGAAAGAGCATCAGCCAGAGAGTTAGATGAGCCAGGAACATGAACTGCCATGAAATGGACATTCAAAGATAAGCCATCCAAAAACAACTGCCACAATAAACGTACCGCCGGTGGCGAACTAGCCGTCTACCGATTGATTGCTTGCACCACTCCAGGTTATCACAATAGAATCTCACCTTCTTTTTTCGCAAATGGTCCCCCCACACCTTCATAACCACCACAATTGGGAACAATTCCAACAACGCCAAGCTGGACACCAGCTCTGCCTCCTGCCATAAGTCCGGCAATACCCCCATGCACCGCTGTCCCTGAAATTAGATCCCAAAACCATGAGCATTGGATGCATTGGTATAAAGCTCCAAATTTACATTCGAGATTATCTCCCCTATCCACACCAACCTTCCACTGTAGCGAGCTAAAAAGGCTTCCCACATTGCCAAATCTTCTCCTACCCCTGCTGACAAATGCAAAAAATGGTAAGGAGCCAAAACCACAGCCATTGCCAAAGATAAGCACCTGCAGGGAAAACCTGCCCATGGGCAAAATCTAACATACAAAGATGAGCTCCACAACAGAGCGACTGAACCTTTTTACACTGCATTTTTTTGTCCACTGAACTACCCCACAAAGTTAATTCAACGTGAATCTGGCATTCTACATTGCCTAGGGTAACAATACCAATCACCAAAGAGATTAACAATCCATTACACGGTTATCAGGTCTCAAAAAGAGCCACAGCACACCATCAACAGCCTGCCTACTAGCTTCCATTCTGGGTGTGTAAACATAGCAATTCAACAAGACCCTTGTCCCATCTACCTCGCACAAACAATAAATCATGCCAAACATAGTCCCCACCAACACCCAACCAGCCTCCTATTTCACCACCCATTCAAAAAGGATACAAAAGCTAATACAAAAAATGCACACAATATAGAACACCCCATCGACAGCAAACAACATTCACAAAATAATACCCCACCCCCAACCACAGTTCCTCATCAATGGAAAACTCACTGCGGCGGTGAAACCACTGAAACGCTGACTACAATGTCAATCTTACCAACAAGGTACCCACCTTCTCAAAAACGCCCACACCCACGCCACCAACTGAATCAAAAGTTGCATAAAATCCACATAGCACAATGCCGTATCACACTGCCGCCATTTAACTGAGAGCTCCCTTTGGAAACAAACAAAATTTGTCTTGATTCCATTTAGGACCAACCCACACCAGCATAAATGTATTAAAACACTCTCTCTAGCAGAAAATGCTCTTTAAATGGGCTGGTGATTGCTCCCAACTCCAATTCTTCCCACAAACAACGGGGGGGGGGGGGGGGAGGGGGGGGGGGGGGGGGGGGGGGGTGAAACCCCCACCATCCCACCCCACACAAACACAAAAGCGGGGTTAAACACACACAACAGACAAAAACATAAAGCGGGAATGGGGCGGTTGTAAAAAAAAAAAATTTCGGAAAACAAGGGGGGGTAAAAAAAACATGGGGGGGGGGTTGTAATATAAAAACAAATTATATGGGATAATGGGGTGGGATTAATAAGATGGGAATTGATTATATTTGGTATGTAAAGAAAATATTAAAATGAAATTAGTGGATTTTTAATATTATTTTAAAGGAAGTTATTTTAGATAAGTGTTGATTTTTAGAGTGTGTTTAATAGAAAGACTGCCACCCTCACTGGAATCAAAACTATTTAGATGCTATTATTCTGCTGCAGTTTTTATTTTAATTTTGATTACAAAAGGGAAAGGCTGGTGCTCAGCGCACTTCAACTCTCACTGGCATCTCCCCTCTCCTTGCTGTAAACCCGCTACCCTTTAACCTTTTCCTTTTTAAAAGCAACGGGAAAAGCTTGCATCCCCACGGCAGACCAAACACTCATGTCCTTAAACCGGTAATCACTCTCATAGCGACAATTGTCCCTTTTTGAACTGTCCAATAAAACCCTCTTCTATAACCGCCAGGATTCCCCATGACACACAGTGCACCCAACCCCCTCCCCAACGCTCCCCCTCTCTGAAAAAGGCCAACACACCTGCAACCCTTTTGCGAAAGCTGCATAACTTTGGAACGGTCAACATGCGCACCTGCTGCTGTGTCGAAGCTCAGCAGAGCGAGTGCGCTAGATGAAACCTTCTGCATCAAGGGCAAACAAAGAAAAGAATTTTGACATATTTCTCCTAAACAAATCCTTTACTTTACCTAAGTCTTCAAGAGGGGCCCCAACTGGCGGCACCCAAAACAAACTTATAATCCTGCCCGTGAGCTGAGCATCACTCATCTCTCCTCACCTGACACAGCCCCATGGCCTCAGACTCCTTTGCAAGCTCCAGCAGCCGGAACATCCATTTCCCCCCCCCCCGCCTATAGTGGTACCTCCCCTGCTGAACGTACCCCTGATCCTCCAATACCACCAAGGATCCAGCCATCACCACTGGGGCAACCAAACTGCCGGCATGAACGACCTCCATTAGTTGTGCCCCCCCAACAAACAACCTGAAACTGCAACCAAAAATGGTCTCAACCATCACCCCAAAACTGACTCCTCTGACACGACACACATAAGCCGAAAGGTAGTACAACCCACCCCCTTTTTCGTCTCTACCTTAGCTGTCCCAAGTGAGGTAACCGCACCACAGACGCCAATGATGATGACCACAGAAGAAGTAGCCTTCCTCAGTAGTAACTCTGTTTCAACACCACTGGCGCAGAACTAGCTCGGCTCATCTGAACGGGAATTTGACGTCACCTCTGCGGCAATTCACCCTCTTCCCGTCAGAGGCATATGGTGCCATATAATGAAGCGTCACACACCACAATGTGTGCTGATGTGCCCCACCACTGGGGTGTTTCAGCGCTCCTGCTCTCCAATCTATGCAGCCATCTGCTCGTGACTGGAGAAGGCCCTCCTGTGGCTTCCAGGAGACTCCCTCCGCATCAAGCCAACCACCCTCCGTCCAAACCGTCTCTCTGATAAGATCATCACCAACTGGAGAAGAGGTCACCACGCCTCCGTCTGCCTGCTGTTATTATCTGGATGCAGGGGAGACCAGCAGAGCGTTCAACAACCCCGCTCCACAAAGAGCTCCGCCATGCTTGATCGCCTCTCTGCCTGCTGCTTGTGCGGATGACACTGACTGGCTCCACCACCGTTGCATTTAGGGTTATTGCTATGGCTTCAACAAAGCAGCTCCAGAACCTGGAGAGTGACACGTGACTAAAGGGAGCTCCAAACGTCGTACTGTGACCGTTGGGCCCTCACTCCAGCACCGGAACACAAAGGTGTGGTCCCAGCACCTGTCAGGACATGCTTGTAAGACAGCCCCTGCACATAACCCCAGTCTGCAATCTGCTGGTCCCACAGATCCTCGGTACTGTCCTGCTGAGAGCTCCTCAGAGACTCAGAAAATCACCACTTGTTCCCTTATCACTGCGCTCATCCATGCAATACTTTACTCTAGCTCAATACATACGCGACCTCTGCCACAGAACGTGCTAGTGAGAACTCTCTGTAAAGGGAGAGTTCCTCCTTGGGCTCCCTGAAGATTGTTAAATATCCTGCACTAATGTAAAGTTTTCCACCTAATTTTGGTAACCACAGCGCAGTGATGGTTTAACTGCCAGGGAGCCAGTGCCAGTATTTTACATTTTGCGTACCTGGGCACACCAGGTCCATATCAAGTCCCGTAAGCTTTATGGAATACAGTCTGGGCATGTCTATTACGGTATGTCCGCACACACGGCGTTATTTCGGACACTGTTTGTATGCTGATTTTACATGTGCCAAAAACAGCTCAAAACCTTGCTGAGAAAGCACGCCTTTTTCAGAACAAAATTAATAGCCAGGTGCAAAAACCGTAGCCCGAAAAACACTCCAAAAATGTGCCACACACTATATTACACTAGAGCAGGCAGTATATTGTCTGAAAAGGGGACAAACATAACACAACAGTTGACAATGTTTGGTCGGTTCTACCTAAGTCCTACATTATGCAGCATAAACCACGTTATACATCTAAGGACTTTTTTTTACTGGCTGTCCGGTTTATTCTTTAAATAGTGGTGGTGCCAGGGTGAAAGCATCAATGAGATGCTTGCCCGTGACATCACGTTGTACATAGGGAGCCATATTGTGAGCTGGCCTGAAGGAAAAGCTGATTGAATGTTTTTACCCAGCTTGGATGCTAGTTAGGAGATCCAACGTCCAGTAAAGCTGATTGATACCACATCCCCTTATCAGCTTTCCTCTTCTAAGCTGTTATAACTCAGAAAGTGGAAAAGGGGGTGTGGCTTTGCGTGCAAAAGAAGGCATAGTCATGTAAAACAGAGGGTGCAGCCCACACAAACAATCAAGGGCTGTAAACTGCTCAATTCAAAATCTCCTGAAGGCACTTCCCAAAGTTGGGCAAGTATGATCTTCACATGCTGTCCACCCGGATCGACCAACTGACAATGTGTGTCTCCCTCGCCCTCCCTTAATTAAATCTCTACTGCCTCTTCTAGCTTTTTTTTCCACTCCTCCCTCTAATTAACACCATCGCCTTCCAAGACCGACACTCGTGGCCTACTGCCCAAATAACCTGCGCACCTCAGACTTCCTTCCCTAGTCACACACACCACGCACACTCCACTTGAGCCGGCGTCCAATGTTCTGCTGCACGATATTGGTACTGCTGATTTTAGTCACATTCATGAACTACTTCTGTTGGTACGTGCAATAGAATTCCCCTATTAGGGGCTGTGGTTTGCAGCCGATGAAGAGTGGACAGCTCTTAGTTCTCTGAGGCTCCTGGGCATCACTGTGCATTATTGGGGGCAATCGCTTCTCAGCCTTGTTGCAGACGGAAAAAAAGGACCCTGTTGGCGACTAAGAGACCACGCTTGGGACGCACAGCAATCTCAGGGAACGATAATCCATCGCATATGTATCCTATGGGGTTTACCGTTCAGAGGGCTAGAGGCTCTGCTGCTACTACCAGACCCTCTCTCCAACGAGCCCGCAACTACACCGACGCGCCCAATTTCAGTATCAAAGCACTACTGCCGATTCAGGAGACATTAGGGGTGTTACACACCACGCACAATCTCCCCTGCAGGGACATCACCCATTATCAGCTGGCTTGGCAGGGCAGGTCCGTTGGTGGGGAATTTTGCCAGTGTTGCAACAAGGAAACCGGAAGCGCCGTCCATCACTTGCTGTGCAGAACCATCTCCGGGACCATCCATCCTTCGGATGAGCTCCTGAGACTGCGCTGTTCGCCTCAGCACTGTTCTCCCGGTTAAGTCTCCTAGCGCACTGATTCACAGGGGAATTCGGCGGAGAATCCTCTGACGCCGAGGATGCCCGTCACTCCCCGAGACCTTCACCAAGTCGCCGGTTGGCAAGCGGACTAGTGGGCTATCTCGGTGGAGATTCTCCCCACATACCACCCAGCATATTTGAGGGGTGCACTGGCGGTCCTCCCTACGCCCTCTTCCTTTGGCAGCATACCCAGTGATTCCAGGCACCGTCAGCACAGGACGACAGACCAGCAGCCTGTTCTCAGGGCACCGTTAGCTGCAGCTGATCACCCCGGGATCAGTGCTAGCATCGATCTCCTACCTTCTCCACCAACTACACCATGGTGGATTAATAGAACCTCAACTGAGGGTTAACAGCAGGGACTTTTTCCTCTGCTCTACTGCCGCGTACGTGGGATTGAACCCCCGATGGTTAACCAGGGTCACATAACTCAAGTCGGTCCCTCTGCCACCATACTTCTCCTCTACCATCTGAGACCTGTCTCACACTAACTTTATTATATTGCCTCAGTGTTGGGATAAAATGGCTTCTCAAATGCCTCCCCTAACACGAAAGACAGGTAACATAAACACCTTCTTTTCCCCTTCTCTCCATTCCTACTGCTGCGGCATTGTGTCTACGCCATCTGCCCAGAGGGTGATTTTTCACCTCCAATGATGAAAT
The DNA here is from genome assembly GCA_025379985.1 of Phyllomedusa bahiana. Taxonomy (NCBI): domain Eukaryota; kingdom Metazoa; phylum Chordata; class Amphibia; order Anura; family Hylidae; genus Phyllomedusa; species Phyllomedusa bahiana. Next base: position 28,622 of record JAODAL010040937.1, read on the forward strand.
TGATCCCCCTGGAGTAACTGGAGCCCTCATCCCCCTTATTCCCAGCGGACGAAAGTGATGGGGTCCCTGCGTGAACCTCACATGTCAAGTACTCCTGGACGGAATCCTATTTTTAAATCTGCTACCAAACGTCAAAGTATGACTTTAAAAAAACAGCTAATTTCTCACAACCGTTAAAGTAGGCAATGCAACAGCGGAGAATCGCTATGGTGTCAAACAGGACATAAAAGCAATCTGCGAATAAGAGTGACTCCCTTGACAATCAGCTCATGATGATATCCACCACTATGTTTCAGAATCTGCAATCCACACAGTGACCGGCGACAAGCTAAATTACTGTAAGACACTAATGACACCTGGAAGACCTGGACAAGTAGTGTAGGGCAGGGGACGAAAAAAATTATGGGTAAGAGGCCTCCCAGAATAGCCCGAGAGTAAAATAGTCCATCACCTACCGAGGTATGTCTTTTAATAAGTTCTGCCTGGAAGAGCCCCCATCCTCATCAAACATTAAGGTTGGAACTCATGCCTCGCGCCCCTAAAAACCAACAAGGGACCTTGCCACCATTCCCATGAGATGATTAATTTCGCTCGTCTTCATCGACTTTTCACCTGAAAAGAACAATTTATGGCTAAAGCCAGGGCTCAACACACTGTGGAGTATACAAATGGATTCCTCTCCAGCTGTTTCCTAGACCTCTTCCTTGGATAAGTGGAAGGCAAAAACGCAGACATCTGAAGCAACCTATCTAGCACATCCTGAAAACATCTCCTACCCAGTGGGGCTTTCCTTGTTTCTTGCCCTTCTTGTATCACGCATAAAATGGATTCTCTTGCATTGCCTTTGGGGAATTTGAGGACCTTCCAAGATTCTGCTCCACATATTACAGATACATCCTCTACACTAGCTTTAAACTGCGACGTGGGAAACTGAGGGTCCAGCCCTCCAGCACCGGATTGGCTAAACCAGGCTTCAATCTAAGCGATAAGGGACGTCCTTCTCAGGTTTCCTTCGGCTTCCAAGGCCCAACAACTCCCGGCTGCCATAGGGGACCTGACATTCTCTGGGGATGAGGCGACAGTCAAAATATTTTCATCTAGAGGCTATGTATGGCCCTTCTTGTTTTGTCCCCTACTTATGATCATATCATTGGACTTCCATGAGCCAAGATCCCACTCTGTCTTTTCTTTTTCTGGAATAAGCTTGATACATTAGTACAATGAGTTCTTGAGCTTATATGTCTTCTATTCTCGTTACACTATCTGTGGTCCTCGTCTGTATGAGTAACATTTCTTTATATTTTGATGCCATTGCTTCAGGGGATGGCCCCCTTACATAATACATTCTATAAAGAGGGGCAATGGAGCTGAGTGATACTACATAATCTGTTGGTTTCTTTGTTTTCTCTCTCAGCTTCATGGCCTCATACTTGTTTGAATTTGTGATTGCTCTTGAGCTTCGTAGTTGGCCTTGAGCTTCTTATATTAGGTTGCACTTAACTGCACCCCACTATTAGAGAGTTATCTACATTGTTTTTACGAGAGGAATTATATTTCTTTACCGTTATATACCAAAGCATCTATAACTTGACAAATACGTTGTAAATTTTACCTCTCCAGGATTGTTATGTTCTCTGGTTATCTCTCTACATGAAGAATGGTATGTGGTTTTATCTTAGTCCAATGTTTTTTTGTGTCTTTTCCCTCCCCCTATTGTTCGTTCCAGGTTGTTTGAACAGAAAGATTCTTTGACTCCCATATCAAGACATGGTATGTCACAACTAGTTAACCTATGGCTTTGCAATCCCAAGGGTGTATGACTTATTCCTTCCAACAGATAGACCTAGTGGTTAAGTAATACCACTCACTAAATGTCAAGTGGTCTAAACCTAATGTTAAAAGGCAACTCTTACTCACAGTCTCCAGATCGTTCAAAAATTATCCAGCAGACATTGTCTTCTTACAGACCAGTTCTTTGCATAGGGACAGGAATTTAACTTCGCTCAAACACTTATATTCCTGCTAATACTAATGGCCGTCGCAGACAGAAAAAAAGAGCGGGCTTGGAGAGTATCTATTCCCTCATCCTCCAGATCCTGTCCCTTCCAACATTCTATATAATTCTCCATCTAGTTGAAGCTCTGAGGTTTACGATATATAATCCTTGTATGGAGATGAAAATGGGAAACATGGGACGCCTAACACATTTTATGTAATACGGAAACGTCCCCAAAAGTTGGACAACTCACTCTTTCTTTCTAAAAATTTTCTGCTGCGTCTTTCGCGACTATATCCTTCATCCACTATCTGTAGAGGGGGGACTTTTAATCTCTATCTTCTCCGGAGGTCTAGGTAAAACCATACATATGTCACCCAGCGTAGTTTTTCCCCCAAGCTCAACGTTCGTCCTCTCCGGAGCGTTTTTTACAGCTGATAGTTCAGCTTTGTAGTATGTTTGATTTGTGGCAAATAGTCCACCCTTCAGAACAAAGGGTCCGAGCCTAAATTCTCTCTGCAAAATCCGCATCCGTTCCCAGCTCACATCCAATAGATAATTTTTTTGTGCACAAACTCATTCTTGCCCTTAGAATGCTAATTACACTGCGGATGTGGGCCCCGATATACGATTATGTCCTGACCACAGCTCCTAATAGTCTTAGACTAAAATCTGCACAATAACTCACAGTGGCGCTGTTCACTGGAGACCAATGAGTCCCTGCTCAAGAATCCTCAACACAGGGAGTAGATACGGACAACACATCAGTCGGGAATTCATTTGAGATCACAACATCAGTGGTCCGTAGAGCGTCCCATACCACTCTTTCTGCGACAGCCCACAAGTAGTAGTGTGCGGAAAGTGTATACTTTGTGCTCTCACCTGAAGAAAGATAAGGGGAATTCCCAAAAGAATAGTTTACAGTCTGCGCAACTTAATTGTTTTTGTAATCTAAGTTGGCACAAATCCTCTAAAGTGTACCAGTTGAAGGACGACGTTTGCATCTGTGAACGAAGCTACAAAAAATGTCTGGCCGTCTACATTTACCTGAGGTTATTGTTTTTCAAGACAAAAAGTACAGATGAGGAGACAGCTAATAAACCTCATACATATGCGTTAGGCTAAGAATGCCTCGTGACAAATCAACTAGGTTGACACCCACATTCATTAAGAATATTCTCGAGACAGCGTCCCAATTTATGATCCAAACTCGATCTCGGGACCCTGTTTTCACTCTTACTTCCTATTCTGGTAAACATTCCCGATGTGTTTTGCCCTCCGTCAGATCACTTAGGAAAGGGAACCAAACACATCCCCGCAGGACTTTCTTGGCATCTGCATCTTCTCCTAACTCTTAGTGAAAGAGATGCCCAACACTGAACCTTCCGCTCCTGGAGGAAGAAGTGGTAAATTCACTTAAAACTACTGCAAGCAGTGGAAATGATCCAGGCCCGCATGGTCTTACGTATTTATGATATCAAACATTTCAGCCCCAACTGACTTCCTATGCCTTTTGGATGTCTATAATTCCGTCCTTCTTAATTAGGGTTCTACTCACTCCCACAACATGACCGAGGACTCCCACAATGGCTCCATTCATTTAGTCACATAAATACCCAAGCCTGATAAGGACTGCCCCTGGATGTGCTAGCGCTATCATCAATTGTTCTTTGAATGCGACTTACAATTTTTTACCAAAATAATGGCGAATAGACTATCCATACGCTGCTAACAAGACCTAGGTACACAAAGATCAGGTGAGCTTTGTCCATGTAACAATTAGACAGGGAGAAATAACACCAGGAGAGCGATCGAACTCTTGATTGCCGTAGTGAATAGAGCGGGGGACAGTTCTATGTTACTGGGCTAAGTTAAATGCCTGAAAAGCGCTTTGGGATCGGCCTTTCTAAATGAACTTTATTGATTTCCACAACCGTGTAAAGCATCATGGACATCTCTGGCCCTTTATGTACCGTCCGCGCACTTCAGACTCACAACGTAACATCAACGGTAATCCATGTAAAAAAATGGTCACTATGCAGGGTTGCCCCCTCTCCTTCTTGCTTTTGTTCTATTGTAACAGAACACGGTCGGCTGTTATATATTGCATGGGGGTATTAGAGGTTTTGTCCTTAAGAACTCACTGAAATTAAGCAACCTCCTTATATGCAGACGTTTTTTGGCTTACATTACCAACCTCATAGTTTTCTCTTATGTCCACATATGCCTGTCCTTCTTCTTCCAATTCTTGGTGTTCTTTCAAGATGTTCCATATTTCAACAAATTTCCCATTTCAAGTGTAAATTTTAACTACCGATAGTGGCAAACTAATTGCTCTAAAGTATCTGGGGGTCAACCTAACTCATACTTTATACCTCGTCTTTCTCTCTCTTACACAATTTCCTCAAACATATGGGCGATAAATCAAACGACAACTAGATAAATGGCAATAAGCTTTCCCTAGCTTTTTGGCTGTATGTTTTTTTTTTATTCATGTAATATATTTTATATTAGAACTTGTCCTGCTAACCCGGAAAACTATGTCTTATAGAGCGTGCTGACTATTTATTTGTCTCCTATTGCTTATATATGCAACTTGATATTGGAAACAGCTATTTCTCTTTGAACAATGTATTATAACACAACTACAGTTTAAAGAAAAAAAAAAAGAATTCCCCTTTACATTGTGGTTACCCACATGCTAAGTTTGTTAGCGAGGGGGTTTTCACATAAAAACATTGATTTGATTCCTGTAAAAACTCTTTTTCTCTATTTGGTAAATATTTGGTAGCTGCTTTCTGTACACTTACAAAGTTAAAGTATTCACTTTTTAGAGGAGTGTTCAATAAAGAGTAAGATCCAAAGAATCTCAAAGGACAAAGCAATTACCGTTATCTTAACACACTGGCATATTAGCCCGATATATTGGCGGAAAAATTCTGATTTGGGACCAATGTCCTGACGTCCCATTTTTTTTCAAGAATGTCCCAGGATCTAGGGTATTAGTCTCTGATTCCACCGGAACTGCGCTCGGCAATTCACTATTCTTGCCACGTTTCATAGACGCACAAAACAGTGGCCGAGACATTCACTGCCCAGCTGTCACAAACTCTCAGTGGTGCCAGGGAAAAATCATAAGACGCTCCCCTGACATCACTCGTTGCAGGGGGCTTACCTTGTCCCCTCATCTAAACCATTCAGGCTAGCTAGGGCGGTGGCAGAATTAGCAGAGGCATGGGGTAAAGACCCCGTCCACCCCTCCCTCACCGATCAACCACCCCCCTTCCTTCCTCCCAGTCCCACCACGTCGATCCGCCCTTCCTTCCCTGTTCCCCCTACCTTGAACCACCCCTTCTCCCTTCCCACTCACCCAATCCCTCCCTTCCTCCCTGTCCCCCACCCAATCCCTCCCTTCCCTCCTTGTCCACCACGCGACCTCCCCTTCCCCCACTCGACCCCCCTTCTTCCCTGTCCCCCAATCAACCCCCCTTCCTCCCTGTCCACCACCTGATCTCCCTCCCCTCCCTACCTCCCTTGTCACACCACACATCCCCCACTTGTCCTTTCCACCACTCCCACCCCCCTCTTCCTGTCTCCACCTAATTGGAGCCCCCTCCATCCTCGCTTTCTACCACCCGATCCCCCCTTCCCCCAGTCACCCCCCCCCCCCCCTCCATTCTCCCTATCCACTGCTGATTCTGGAAAATGCGGGGGACCCTAAGCCATTTTTTTTTTAATATATTTTTTTTTATTAGAATTTTAAGAAAGGATAAAAACAAAATGACGTGGTGTCCCCCTATTTGAAGCATCTAAGGTAAAACCAGCAGCTGCAAGTCGACTCTACTTAAGATGGGGACGGTCCCTGGAACATTTGGTCCTTTCCCACGCGCTAAACAAAACACAGCCTGCAGCCGCCCCAGAAGAAAACCAAAACATTGGATGTTCCCCTTTCTGACGATACCTGGCCTCTTTCCCAGTACCTCGTATGATGCGCGTTTGGTAATGGGGTAATAGTGACAGGGAGTTAGTGTCAGCCTTGGAGTGATGAAAACCACTGCTGGCTGACACCTAGCCCAAGGATAGTAATGGAGAGGTGTCTGTCAGATACCTCCATTGCTAATACTGGAATAAAATGGTAAAGAAACCCACAAAAACAAAAGAAAAACAATGTTTTAAAAAAAAAACACCCCCCAAACACCACCCCCTCATTGACCCCAATTTGGTTTCAAAAAAGATGAATGGCTGAATATCAATGAACCCGGTAGTATTAGCTACAAAAAATTTTTGCGGGGGTAGTTTGGCGCGTAATTCTTTGAAATGCCCCCCAATTTACGCCCAATAAATATGGTAAAATCATAGCACTCATTGAGTGCTATGATTAACTGCCGTTTTTGTTGCCGTGTATTGTGCGCTCATAAAAAAAAAACGCCGGGAAAGTGAAAGTCAATAGAAGCTGGGCCAGGGTGCTTTTGGAATTACATCCCGGGGCCATCATATTTCCCAACGCATCAAAGTGGTCGGAGGGGCAGGGTTTCCCAATGCTTGGGGACCATACCCTTAAACTCCATCCTCTGCACCCCCAAAAAGTTAGGCGGGAACACTAGGGGGGGGAAATGGAGTATCACCCCACACCCTCTGGGGGTTGGCCCCTCTTCCCCCCCAGTTGTGCTGTAACGGGGGCCTGTACCCCCCCCTCCCCCTTTGGACCACTGCAAAACAAAAATAAACTCTCATCAACATTAACTACGTACCTCTCACCCCATGGGGATTTTGTACAGGGGTGTGAACTGCTAGGGGTGTGGAAAAGTGAGGAGTCAAAATTTTTGTGTGGTTAATTCTGCAAGATGAGGTTTGGCCAGGAAAAGTCTCAGGGGATCTTGGACCGATGGAAAAAGAAAACAACCCCTCGAAAAACCCCCCTGTGAGCCCTTACTGTAATTGCACTTTCCCTTAATGTCTGCAGAGCTTGTGTACACTGGAAATCTATCACTATATGGCCACTGGTGGCAGGAAAAATTGGTAATGTAATTTTATATTCAGAAAAAAGAAATCTTTTTATTCTGTCACTGTAGTGTTAATTGAGGGTTTGGGTTGTGGGATTTTTCATCATATGTGGTGGTGATTGGGGGTGGTATTATTTAATCAATTTGTGTGGGTATTGGTCATGGTGTGGCGGTATCATTCAGTCACTATGTGATGTTAATATGAGGTTATGGTGTAATGTCATTTGTTTGGGTTTGGTTGGAGGTGTGGCCTGATGTGTCCCTCTTTGCAATTTCTAAAAGTTAGGAGGTATGCTTGCCCTTGGGCGTTTCCAGCACCCCACAAGCATAAGGTCCCTGCAATTTGGACGACCCCAATTAACAGTAATTTTCCAATCAAGCGCCTTAAAATTCAAATCTCCTGCTAACTTGGTAGAAAGAGAAATTGTGACCTGTAGCAGAGAAGAGGCATGTCTCTATTAGTGAGAGACATTTTGCCGTTTTTATTGCTTGCAATCTAGTTGAATATTAAAGAGGTTGTCCCACTTTAGAAAATGATAGATACGTGGAATGCCTCAAATTTGATGGGGGCTGTGTCACCCTTCTGGAAGCTGCACCTATCTCCAAAAAAACCCCAAACCCTTGTTTTTAAACAGAGAGGCGGTCGGGACTCTACTTTTCAAATTAATGGGATTACAGCCGAGCATCGCCGTTCGACCATACTCGGGGAAACCCTTCATGTTTTTGGGGGAACCTCTCCATCCGAACGGGAGGTTTTTGGGGGTTTTTTT
>JAODAL010040938.1:0-36387 GCA_025379985.1 Phyllomedusa bahiana
CCCCCCACAAATTTACCCATTGTTTCAAAAAAATCACTACAAACACTACTAGTAGAGAAAACTGCTTGTGAGCTCCTGGCCCAAAAAATTTGCTTATGCGTTTGAGCAGTTATGTGCTTTGTCATGATAAAGTTAATGCTTTTTCACCTCTTCAAATAATAATAGACTTCAAATTAATTAGTAAATAATTGCTTACCGGCAATGCCACACACCCACATGAGTCTCCGAGACGAACAAATTGAAATGACAGAGAATTTCCGAGGATCTGCAAAAGGTTCAATTGAAGCCCAAACAAAGAATGGAAAGGGCAAGACCATATGTGCATGCGTAGAAAAGAGAATGCCTTTCTATGGCTACATATGGAGAGAAGGTATTACTCCAAGCGCAAAGAGAAATTAATAAGGCCACTCAGTTGTATGGTGTGAAGCAACAGATCTGCAAGCAACTAAGACCAAACAATATCAAATCAAATTATAACAAGTATAAACAACATAAGAAATAAATATTAAAAGCAGGAAAAAGAGAAAAAGAGAAAAATGAATTTTTTTTTTTACAAAAATAATCTACCTAGAAATATATTTATAAATTTAAAAACATATTAACAATTAAATTGGATTGAACTATGTGTGATTTTAGTAATGAAAACTAGTTTCATGCTTGATTTTATGCACCTGCTTACAATGGATATGGCTGAATTTCCTGAACCCAATAATTAGAAAGCTTTTCCACATGGCCCAAGTTCCCATGTTGTGGCAACTATGTGTGGATGATGCTGCAGTCGCCAATGCCCTTGAGTTTTCTGTTGACATCACGGGGAACTATTAGGGCCTTTGACGTGGTTTTGGCCATATGCGGACGGGAATTTGTGTGGCCTCATCCTTAACACTCTTTGCCAAGTTTAGCTTTGCTACATCTTTATGTCAACTTTTTCAGTGATTTTCAATGGCTTTTGTTGTGATTTAGGATCAGATGACACAAAAAGTTGCGATGACATGGTGCAGTTAAATTCTGCTATAGCCGTACTTTTTGCCACATACTGTGGTATTTGTTTTATTTCCAAACTCTTTTTTTTCTAATAAAAAAGGATCCCCTGGGTTAGTTAAAAAAAATAGTAAGAAAAAAATTTTTAATTTTGAGTTAAATTTCATTACGATTGATAAAACCCCCTTTAAAAATGTCAGCATGTTTAAATATTTTTCTGTTTTAAAAATTAAATTTTTTTTTTTAAAATCTTGGGGGACACAGCACCTTGGGTATAGGCCCTCGCCCTAAGAGCCTGACACTAGGTGTGAACCAAAAGTGTTGGCTGTTTCCCTTCTACTGATGCCAAGTTACTCAGTTTTAGCCTAGTGTCCATAGGAGGCAGGTCTTCGGCATTTTTGTTTTTTTTAGTTTTTATTTGTTTCTTATTCCTTTCAGGAGGTGATTGTGTTTTTCCTCCCATTGGGGGTCGTTACGTGGTAGCCATTTAAACGTAAACCGCCGAGGGCACAGGCAACCCGCCATCGCTTTTTTTTCCGATGTCATCTGTCCCCACTTACCGCCTATGTGGTTTCTGGTACACCACTCCAGTGCAAGGTACCAAAGAGGTGATTCCGCATACGCCCGAAGACGTCGGATAGACAAGTTTTTCCTAATCTTGCCCTGTCCAGGGAGGGTTGTTTGGGGATTATTAAAACTGCTTTCACCAAAGTTGCTGTGTTGCTGCTCCTGTACTACATTTTTTCCTGTAACGTTCACTTGCGCTGCACCATTTGGGTATTTCCCCCATTGGGTGTAGTATGGTTACTCACCTCGCACAGTGCAGTTCGCAATGCTGCTGAGTACTGCCACGTTGACTTTTTTGCTTTCTGCATTTTCCCTTGGCATGGGTCTTTCTTGTTACCCCAGGTACTCTCCGCCTCAGTACTGCACGTTTTTCTCTTAGCTGGAATTACATACACCCATATCTGCTATACCAGACATAACTGAGGAAGGCCACCTGGCTGAAATATTTGAAAAGTCTGGATTACCTCGATTATCTGTATGCCCCTTACTGATATCCCATTGGAGTTTTATCTTTCTTGTTCAAATAAATATCTTTCTGTGCATAAGAAAAAGGTGTTTGCTAAGGTAGTTCCTGTGTCAAAGTCTTTGAGTCAGAGCCTTTTTTTTGGTGCTCTAATTTTTTTCCATCCCGCCAGGGTCATCCAGTCCATATTTAATCCAACACCACCACTGTGGTTGCTTAGATGAACCGCCAGGGGGCACCAGAAGCTTTTCTGCCTTTTAGGAGGACTCAAAGACTCTCCGTTGAGCAGAACTCTTAGTTCCATCCCTTTTAGCGGTATTCATTCCAGAAGTAGAGAGCTGGATCGCTGACCTCCCCAGTCAGACATTGGTGAATCCCTGGGTGGTTTTTCTTAGCGTTTTGTGGAAAGGGGGAGCCTCCGTTTTGGTCTGTTCACATCCTGTGCCAACAATCAGCTTCTGAGTTATTTGTCTAGGTCCTGAGACCCTCTGGCTATCACTGTGGATGTGCTAGTCCTTCCAAGGAGTCAGCTTGTGCTGGTTTATATATTTCCCCCTTCTCCCTCAACTGCTCAAAAACGAGTGGGTCCCAGCCATACTCATCACTCCAGAGTGGCCCATCTCATTGCCCTTTTGGTAGACAATCTGTTGTCCCTCCCTCTCCCATCTCCTTTCTCAAGGTCCTCTTTTCCACCCCATTTGACCATGGCTGCATTTGACCGCATGGCTGTTGAAACCATGATTTGGGCCTGCAAGCTGGAGTCAGACATTATTTTATGAACTGGAAAAGCCTTTTTTTGCCGGGTGCAAAACTGTGCCGATTTTGAATCATCGGGTTGCTTCCCCCACAATTTCCTATCATTTTAAAGTCAGGTCTGGGGGCTCCCCCTTTGGGCCCTTTTTCCTCTTAAGAGGAAAGTTTTTCTGCCCTTCTCTGTTTTTTTCAGCATTTTTTGGGGCCCTCTCGCCCCTCAGGTCAAGACTTTCTTGTAAGGTGTCGCTCGCTCTGCCCCTCTGGTTTGATGGCTAATCGAGCTGTAAAGTTTGTTTTGTTTTTAAAATTTTGGGCCATGCGGGTTTTTCCCTTTTTTTTGAGCTGTTAAAGAGGGCCTTTCCCTTTGGGTTAAATTTTTTAAATCTATTTGTTGAGTGTCTGAATTCGCGGTTCTCATGCACATCCTCCTTTTTGGTTCTTCATAATGACAATCGTCATATGTCCCGTTCCTTCACTTCTCCCCAAGGTGGTTTCCTCCTTTCACCTAAATGAGGACATAATTTTTCCCTCAATTTGTCTCTCCCCGTTGTACTCTCGAAAATAGTCTCTGCATTGTTTGGATGTTGTCAAGACCATTCCGAATTATAAATCATTTAGGCGCTCTGACTCCCTTTATTATTCCAAAGGGCCCAAGTAGAGATTTGGCCCTCTGGGCTATGTTTGCCGGGCGGGAAATTCAGCCCTGAAATTCTGGGTCTATTGGTTTAAGGCTAAACATTTACTATTCCAGGTCACTGCACATTCCACTTGAGAGCGGTTGGGACCTCCTGGGTGGTTTGGCATCATGCTTCAGCTGTCCAGGTCTGCAAGGCTGCTATCTTGGCCTTTCTTCACACCATCACTAAATGGACCAAGTTCATACCCTCGTCTCCGCTGATGCAAGCCTGGGTCGTAAGGTACTTCAGACAGCGATGTGCTAGTTAACTCACTCTGCTGTCATTTTTCTTTTCCCCACCCTCTGGGACTGCTTTTGGACATCCCAAGGTGCTCTGTCCCACAATAATAATGACGAGAAATTTGGATTTTTGTACTTACCGTAAAATCCTCTCCTTGCCTGATTCATTGGGGCACAGTCCTTTTTCCTTTTTGTCTGTTCTTTCCCGATTCCTTTTGAGTTCTCTTCCTAAAGGGTTTATGGTTCACCCTTCCACACTACTTTTGCACCGATATTGGTGTCAGTAGTAGTGATTTAACCCGCATAGGTGGAAACAACACTTTTGGGTTACGCCTAGAGTCAGCCTCCTAAGCAAGGGTTTAAAACAAAAGGGTGCTGTCTTTCCCAGAAAATTTAGTGAAAAAACGATTTTACAGTAAGTATAAAAATCCAAATATTACGTGGTCTAATTATTGCTTGTTACAATGTTTGACAGAATGGATCAAGCCAGCTCAGGACCAGCCCAGTCTGCGTTTTTTGGGATTTCAGCATTGGGTAGGTGTTTTATTAAGATGTTACAGTTGTCATACAAAGGGCTTAGTTTGATTGTCAAAAATAGCCGCAAATGCCTTCTCGAAAAAGCTTGATAGCTTAAAGAGTTTAGCTTTGCAACCAGTAGATGGCAGAGTTTCTACATCGCACTTCCCATCTGCAGAACAAAGAATCCATATGATGTCAAACAGCAAAAGGTCGCAGAACAGTTTGCAGCGTTACCTTTCTTTTTTGTTTCTCAGCTTGTAAACATTAGGCTTTTAAGAAATCTCATGCACACAAACATGAATATACTTAAATCAACCGTTTAAAAAAAAATGTTAAGTAATAGCAAACAATTTTTTTTAGAAAAAAAACAAAAAATAATATACTGGCTTTTATTATTATTTTTAATTATTTTTTTTTTTTTGGGGCCTTGATTCCCGGGGGCTGTCATTTTTAGGCGGGGACATAAAAATTGGCAGACAAATTCAAAGGACAATAAATGACTAACAACTGGTACAGAGGAGAGAGGGCCCTGCCCGTGAGGGCTTACAAACTAAGGGAAAGGGGGAAAGAGACAGAAGGTAGAGGCAACAGTTTGTGGGGCGAGGGTGCAAAGGTTAATGTTTGGGTTTTGGCAATCCCAAGAGGTAGTTTTAGGTTACGTTTTAAAACCCATGAGAGAGGGGAGGTTGATGTGTTGGGGGAGTGAGTTTTCCCAAATGTGGGGAAGCACGAGAGAAGTCCCGGAAGACGTTATGTGAGGAGGTGATAAGAGGAGAGCTGGGAGAAAGGTCCTGTGAGGAGCGGAGTTGCGTGAGGGAGGTATTTAGAATTAAGGCAGAGATATATGAAGGGGAGATGTCATGGAGAGCCTTGTAGGTCAAAGTTGACTAGCTTGAACTGGATTCGCTGGGCAATGGGTAGCAGTGAAGGGATCGGCAGAGTTGAGAGGAAGGGGAGGAGCGGGGAGAGAGGTGAATCAGATGGGCCAACAGAGTTCAGGTTGGTTTTGAGGGGAGCAAGGGAGTGCTAAGCTGGGAGGCCACAGAGGAGGATGTTGTAGTAGTCGAGGCGGGAGATGACGAGGGCATGGTAAGCATTTTTTGTGCTTTACAGAGTTAAGAAATGAGCGGAATTCGGGAATATTTTTTTAGGTTGGAGGTGACAGGTAGAGGTGAGGGGGGGAGTTTGGATGTGCGGTTTGAAGACTGTTGGAGTCAAAAGATATCCCAAGGCAGCGGGACCTGTGGTTGATGGTGAGTGAGTGTAGCATTAACAGTGATAGGAGAGATCGGGTGGAGAGCTGGGAGTGGGACGGTGGGATAGATAATGAATTCAGTTTTTCTCCAGTTTAGTTTTTGGAGACGGGAGGAGAAGAAGGAGGAAATGGAGGACAGACAGTCAGGGATCGGGAGAGAAGAGACGGCTGACTCTGGGCGGAGAGGTAGTGTTGGGTGTCATCAGAATATAGGTTGTATTGAAAGCCGTGTGAAGCTTGGAGCGGACCAGACCAAGAGTGTAGATAGAATATGAGTAGTGGGCCCGGACAGTCCCGGGGGGACACCAAAAGAGAGAGGCCGGGGGGGAGGAGGTGGAGCTGAGAGTGAAGAAACGCTGAATGTCCGATCAGTGAGGTAACGAGGAGATTCCAGGGAAAGAGCAAGTCCGTGATGCCGAGGGAGGAGAGGATGTGTGGAGAATTGAATGGTCGACAGTGTCAAAAGGCAGGAGGAAAGGTCTAGGAGTTGAAAGCACAGAGTGGTGGCGTGAGGCTTTGGCAGTTGTAGGTCGTTGGTGACTTTGGTTAGGGCTGGTTTCAGTAGAGTCGGTGGGGACGAGCCCGATTGGAGCGGGTCAAGGACGAGGAGTTGGAGGAGATGGTGGGAGGACAGCTGAAGATGGACGTGCCTGCTCAAGGAGTTGAGGCGAATGGAAGCGTGTGATGGTGTATAGTTGGACAGTGAGGAGGGTCAGGGATGGTTTCTTTAGGATGGGGGTGATGGTCGCATGTTTAAATGAGGAGGGAAGATGCCAGAGGTTAATGTAGTTTGGAAGTGATGGGTGAGGGCTGGGATGATAACAGCACTAAGTCAGGGATGAGGTCAGATGGCAGTGGGCAAGGACTACAGGGTGGATGAGGTTCGATTTTGGACAGTAGAGAGGAGAGCTTATAAGGAGTGTCCGGTGAGAAGCGCGTAGAGGGAATAGTCATGAGCAGTTCAGAGGTGGGGTTGGGACACCGCTGGATTAGAGGTAGGCTGGGGGCTCCTAGGGTGATGCTTTGTTTTTTCTGTGATGACGGATTTATTATATTGTGCAGTGAGTTGCAAAATCATCTGCTGAGAGGAGAGATGGGGGGTGGGGGTGCTAGTGGTCGCAGGAGTGTGTTGAAGGTGTTAAAAAGTTGTTGGGGTTGAGGGACTGGAAAGATATGAGAGTTGTGACAGAGTCTTGTTTGGCTGAGGTGGAGTGCGATTTAATGTGTGTAGTGATTTTTTATATGAGTTGAAGTCAGTGGTGGAGGTGGGTTTTCATTCCAGCGGCGTTCAGCACTCTAGGAAGCTCACCTCAAGCTGTTTGGGGGAGTCTGTGTGCCCAGGGTCTGGTATGTTCAGTTTGCGGGTTCTGTTGTGTGTGAGAGGGGCGACAAACATCAAGAGTGAAGTGATTGTTGTTGTTGTAGATGTGGTGGTGTCGTCTGGACTCAGCAATATGGGATCTGGTAGAGAGAGGTGAAAGAGAGTCAGAGAGAGTGCAAGGGTTGGAGGTTGGTAGGTTCTGGTGGTGTACTAGATTTGGGCAGATGGGGCCGGTGGAGTGGTGATGAGGAGAAGGTGAGCAGATTGTGGTCAGAGATAGGGAGAGGAGAGTATGAGAGGTTAGATAGGGGCAATAGGTGGTTAAGATGAGGTCCAGTGTGTATCGTTCTAGTGTGAGTGGTCCAGATGCTCACCTGGGAGAGGCCAAAGGAAGAGGAGGAGTGAAGGGAGTTGTTAGTAGTGGAGTGGGGTGTATCGAATTGGATTGTTAAAAATCTCCATGATAAATAGTGGGGTTGTCGGTGGAAGGAAAGTGGAGGAGCCAGGAAGCAAGTGGTCAAGGAAGGTGGTGGCAGGGACTGGGGTCGGTAGACAACAGCCACTTGGTGGTTGGAGGGGGAGTAGATGCGGACAGAATGCACCTCGAAGGAGGGGGGGGTGAGGGAGGTAGTGGTGGAGGAGAGAAAGGACAAGGTTTCTGACAGAAGAAAGGCCAACACCTCCGCATGTTTACTCCAGGGCGGGGGTGTGGGGTAAACTGGAGCCCCACACAATAGGAGGTGCAGCAGCGGAAGTTGTGTCAGTGGGTGTCAGCCAAGTTTCTGATTAATAAGGAAGGTGCGATTGGTGAGATGAAGAGGGTCGTGGATGAAGGGAAGCTTGTCTGCACACGAACGTTGCATTCCAGGAGGGCGCCAGACATGGGGATTGGTTGCTGCAGGGGTGAGGGGATGATGTTTTGAGTTTGTGTGGTTGAGTACCAAGTGTGTGCATGCTTGGTCTGTAAGAGATGTCCCTGAAACCACAGTGGGATGGCTGAGGGGGCTCTGGATTGGGAGATATGTCCCGGCAGCGAGGAGAGCAGGTAGAGAGTGAGGAGGTTGTGTGTGGGATTGAGGAAAGGTGGTTGTGTCGGGTTTTTGAGATAGTCTTAATGTTGTGGAAGAGTGAAGAGTGGAGGTCAGGTGTGAGGGTAAGGACAGAAGGGGTGATATGGATCCATTGCCCAGCGAGTCGTCGTGTCTGAGGGGAGACAAGGAGTTTAGATTGATTAGGCAGGCTCAGTGATGATTGTGGCAGAGATGGTGCATATTGGGTGCTGTTTGAGTGAGGAGCTGGAAGGGTCTTGGTTTAGTTTGGTTCACTTTGCTTTCCATGCTGGATTAATGCTGCCTACACACTTAAGGAGATTGCACTTAAAGGATGTTGCACAGACTGATAAGTCATGACTGACTAGAGTGCATGCTTAAATAGCAAGCTGCTACTCTTACACAGGAGTGAAATTGGGAGTGGGGGAGGGTGTGAGGGGCGGAATGAAAGGAACCGATAGGGGTAGGTGACTGTGGGTCGGGGTGGCTAAGACGCCGGTTTCGGGCCTGGCGTTGGGTGCGGGATGTTTAGGGGGCTGGGAGGCTGGGGTCAGTGGTGGGGTTAGCGGAGGTTGAGTGCTCGTTGGAAAGTGGTAAATGTCGCGTTTGGCAGGTACGCAAGATATGATGGGGGTGCGGGGGTAGGGAGGTGGGGAAGGTTAGGAGATCGTGGTGTTGGTCGGGGCGGGGGAGACCGCTGAGGGGGTGAGGGTGTTTCCCTGGATGTGTCATAAGTGTCTGCGTATTGGGTAATTGGTAGGAGAAGTTTTGTGGAGGGGGGGGCGTGTGTCGGAGGTGGGGGCCCGTGTTGCACGGATAGGGGGGGATTCTCTGGGGTCAGGTTGCCGGGAACGCGGTTTTGGGGGGGGAAAGCCGGAGGGGGAGGGGGAGCTGATGGGTGTCAACTCGGCCATGGTTAGGTGGGGCTTGGTTGGGAGGGGGAATGGACGTGAGTGAGGGGGGGGGTGGAGGGAGGATTTGGAATAGTATGGAGATTGCGTGGGTATGGAGGGATGGATATTGGTGAGCAGAAGGAAATTGAAAAGTGATAGTGGTAGACAATTAGGCCTCGTCACAGCGGGAGATTGCTGCAAACTACAAAGTTTATCAAAAAGTGTGTACCTTCAATATGTCATATATAGCAGGAGATTTACAAAGAGACACATGTTGAGGGTTGTAAGTTCCATACAGAAGGCATACTGAAATTGACTGATGAAGATGAGGTCAGATGAGAGACCAAGACTTTCCTTTATAGAATCATTCATCCCATCATCCTTCATACTACATGATGGTATTAATGCTGATACACACTTAAGGAGATTGCACTTATAGATTTGCACAGACTGACTAAAGTCATGACTGACTACAGAAATCTAAATAATAAAAGTTTTCTTCCTGGTTGCTTGGTTATAATAACTATGGATATGAAGTGAAGTAGAATTTCTTATATAGTCTTTACTGAATGTGCACATATACTCTGTATTTAATGCCCCTCAACATACAATATTAATTGGTTATGGAACAATAGCATGTTTAAGTATTTAATAAAAATAATAAAAAGAAAACACGTAACCTTTATTTCCCGAAATAAAAAAAATGCAAAAAGAATCGTACCTCCCGGTCCCCCACCACTTTGCTCCGGAGCGCTCCAGGATCCACTCCTCTTCACTTTTAGGTTCTCATCCCAACACACAGGAGAGGTTCAGGCTCCAATATAGGTCCATGGAGCATGATACCCTCCGGTGTGTTGGGATGTTAACTCGTAAGTGGAGAGGAGGGGATCCTGGGGAGCTCCGGAGTAACAGTGGCAGAAGATAAGTTTGACTTTTTTTCTTTTTTCCTCATAGTCTGACCACATTTCAAATTAATTTTCTTCCAGTGGACAACCCCTTTTAAGAAGAAATTATTTTCTGGGGCAAATCGCATGACATACAATTGCCACACCCACACCCTGTTGTAAAAAATTGGGCCATCGCCGTGAAGAAGTGGGGGTGGGGGGGTGGGTGGTGGGGGGTGGGTTCAAGCTGAAATTTTGCACCAGGGCCCATAAACCTTTAGCTATGTCCCTGTTGGTTACTATCACACAAGCATGTGTCTATTGTCTGATGGGTGTCTTTTTCCCCCATTATACTAGTTTGGAACCAAGTTGAGATGTATAGAAATGTATTTCCACAAATTGTCTTAGGCAATCTTTATACCATACTTCCAATGATGATTATTGTATTATTTAATCCATAGTATAAAACTTGACTTTTATGATCATCTTTAAAACCTTCCACAACCGTCAAAAATAAAAACAAACGTAACACTGACCCAGTCGTATTGAGTAATTTGTGATTACGCCCCGCAATTACGTCGGTTGTTGGGAGATCAGAGCGTACTCCCATGATGCGGGGGGGCCGGCAGCCTGCCAGCCTCCTTGGACTGTCATTACTCGTGGCGCGTAAGCGCCGTGAATAAATGACTTGTCAATTATCTCCCCGCGCCTACAATACGATCGTATTGTATACACATGGAGAGGAGGTGTAATCCATTGTTCTCTATGAGAACTGTGGATTACTGTAATTACTGGGACGCATTTGGCTTGTATTAGAGCGCAGTTCGCCCGTGAATATTGTGTCGTGATATTGCACACACAATTTAAAGCGTCTGAATAGCCTTTGGCTTTAACCAGAAGATTACAAGTTAGGAGATGAAACTTTAAATTTTTGTCCACATTACTTCACAGATGTCCATGATTTTCTGTAAGCTTGCAAAAAGAGGATTTCGGTTGTGCCTAAACCAGTCATCTGAAAGCAGGCCTGGTATCAGAAATAAGTGTGAAATTTGGTAACCCTTGAGGTGTTTCTTTTCTCAGGTTTGGAATGATTGAATAGTCGTGAGGGCGCAAGATATTGGTGATAAGGGGGTGGATCACCTAGCTGGAGCCTAGCTCACCTAGTTTTACTGTGGTTGCTTTGCAGGTTGAGGCGGAGGCGTTGTCTTGCAGGAATAAGATTCTTTGGACAGTTGTTGCGCCTTTGGGCTTCAGAAATTGCCTTACATTGGTCCAAAAAGTTCAATGTAATACCTTGGATTGATTAGGTGGAACGCCAATTTGATAAGGTTAGTACGCTAAGCGCACCGCCATTCTTATCACAGAAACACTGTCGTTCATACACCTTAGTGGCTGATTTTGCAACCTGATATTCTTTGGAGAAAAGAACCACTGTGCCTTCACTCTTTTGATGCTTCTTGGTTTCAAGACATACAAATTAAATCCAGGTTCATCATAGTGACCGTCAACCCAGGATGTTTCTTATCAGTCCGGAAATGCTGACAAATGGACTGGGAAGATTTCACTTACATATCTTTTTTTGATGGAATTAGAAGAAATGATGTCAGCTACATGTCAACGTTGCAGTTATAAAAAAATGTTATACTTTATTCTTAAACAATTTAAAAAAATGAATATATGTCCATATAATGATACAGTCCAAAGATTACCAAGCATGGAGGCGCATGTGCATGCGACTGGTGGATCGAGATGCTAGGACGCTGACGCGTTTGGATGAGTGCTTCCTTAATCATTAGCTTTTCTGATGTGTTGTCAATTGTTTGGGAACCAACTTTGCAGATAGCTTCTTCATGTTCAAATGTTCGTGGATAATGACCGAAAAAAAACGTTCACGAGAAATCCCCATGATGTCTGCTATTCCTTTAGCTTTAATTTGCCGATTCTCCAGTATGAGGTTGTGCACAGCATTGACGATCTCCAGAACAACAACCACTATTGGTCGTGCAGGACGTTCCTCATCATTGGTGCTGAAGTGGCCCATTTTAAATTGGAACCCAGTTTCATAACTGTAGAATTATGAAGTACATTGATCTCAAGTCTGAGAATATCACCATGAATATTTTCCATTTTGTCGGACTTTCCTTGCAGAACTCAAGAATTTTACATCCCCTGCTCTCAGTTGCTGTGAATAGACTCCACCATTTTGTTTTCCACGTGCATAGAATTTACTGTTGCCATAAACTACAAACGCAAAGTTTGAAATACATATTTTAGACACAGAGGTCTTTCATGTGATGTAACATTTGTTATTATAGAAGCAAAAAAAACACAAAGCCAAAGACTTATCAGCAGCCCCTCGTATAGCGATTGCAATTATGTATTCTCTAAAATATAGTCTGCAGTACTTGTGTTAGGGGTCAGAAATAGCACTTTAAAATAAATCACCCCCTCCCCCAGATGTGTTGCCAGTACATTTGCGTATTTATGGGGTGAAGGGCTATGTTTCAGAAACCTTCAGAAGTCCTTACCGGCTAAGGCTCTGGTTACACTACTTTGAATTTTCAAATGCGGCTGTTTACCCAGATAGTTGAAAATGTCGGCCAATTGTACTCTTCTGTAGTATAAGTAAAGTTGACTATGCTTTTTAATGTGTTCAATGCAATTAATACAAATGTCGACCAATATATAACTGGTGGACTCAGTGTAGTAACTGGAGTAGTTGGATGTGCTCTAATGTATATTCTCATTCATAGTCATAATTGCAGCGGTGTCAAGGTCGTTCTCCACAATAAATCTCACTGGAATTAGATGTAAAACCTGTATTTTCTAGCAGGTGTTCAGGCTCTTTACATGCAAAAAAGATTAAAAAAAAATATGGGATAACACATTTTTTTCTAAAAATCTAGCCAGAACCCCCTAAATGGTTCAACATATCAAACTGTCTTATCATGCCCCTTCTTATATGACTTGACTGGGAACTTCCAGGTTAATTGCCTTGGGATGGTTTCCTG
The DNA here is from genome assembly GCA_025379985.1 of Phyllomedusa bahiana. Classification (NCBI taxonomy): domain Eukaryota; kingdom Metazoa; phylum Chordata; class Amphibia; order Anura; family Hylidae; genus Phyllomedusa; species Phyllomedusa bahiana. The sequence continues at coordinate 12,613 of JAODAL010040938.1, forward strand.
GGGCTGCTGGTTCACCTGTCTTTGGCTCAATTCACACAGTGTATTTATTTAAATATCTGTGGTCAATACCTTAAACGGAACTCTGAAACTAGCTATTACATATCATTATGTCAGAAAAGAAGAACTTGTAATTTATTCATTAAAAAAAACCTTGCTAGCTCTGGGCTTCAGAGTCTTGTGGCTTGTTCTATTCAGTAGGTGAAACTAGATGTGTGAATACAGAGATAGCTGATTAGTAATATCCATTGGACTCATAAGCCTATAACAAGCAAAGATTTAAATAAATGAAAGTTATACTGAATATTTTCATGCAAAACTGTATGCCAATCTGTTTGGCTTCCCCTGCTCTAGAATATGTTGTCATAAAGCTGTATGTTTAACAGGACAAGTTACCTTTACGGTGATATCTCATTGTATCTAGCATTTACCAATAGAGCCCTTTTACTGATAGAGTTCCTTCCCCTAACAGGCTCTTAGCTTAATTCACTGCTAGGCCTCGTTCACACGGCTGATTCTGGGACGGATTGCAGCCGTACTGCGCACCGTATTTGCGCTCCAATATGGCTGAAATCAGTCCCAGGCATTACGGTAATCCACAGTTCTCATAGAGAACTAAGGATTCCGTCTCCCCGCCCTGCTCGGCGAATCCGCCGGGCGGAGAAAAAGTGACATGCACATTATTTATGGCGTGTACGCGCCGTGAATAATGAGTGTCTATGGGGCCGGCGAGCTGCCGGCCCGCCCCCCTGCACAGCTGCGGCGCAATTGGGGCGAAATCCGTCCCCGCAATTATGTCGGCAATAAGCCGTGTGAACATTGCCCTATAGTACCGTCTGGTACTTTTAGTGTGTATATAAACAGGACCGTATTTACAGTTCCTGCTGTCCTGGGCACCAAGCCTGAATATGCACTTATAAAGAAGCCACTGGATTTCACCAATTATGATCGATTTGTTCACTTATGAGCAATTAGAGCGTGCATAGGTAACTGCACACAATACTTTACCATAATCTGTACTTAGGCCTGATCTGTGCTGACCAAAGTGAACGGATCTCTCCATTCACCTCTATGGGACCTTTGAACGCGGTTGAGCAAGTGCGCTTGTCTGTATTCACTACTCCCAAAGAACTGAACACGGCAACATGGCCATCTCTCTATTCCCTGTGGCAAACACAAATAAGGCCTGAAGGGTGGAAGTAACTTCATGGGAATATCCCTTTAACAAAGCCACAATAGAGAATATGTTCATCATGTGAAATTGTACTATGCAAATGCTAATGGTATCTTTTTATGTTCCACATGTAAAACTATGCCATAAAGTGCACTGCACCATTAAGACCCCAGACTAATTCCTACTAAATTCATTCAGACCTTAAATCAAATGTTCAAATAAATCTAGACTTCAAATCAAGTCAAAAAGTAGAAAAAAATTTGAAAACTCCGACAGAGCTCTGCATTACTAATCTTCTTCATTCCTAGGTAGTCTTAGGGTGTAGGGATGCTGCTATATGCCATGTGAATTCACCCTTAAAAGAATGTACACCCGTAAAAAGAAGTTACCTGTCACTTATTTTGGGCACCTCACATTGAAAGTATGTGCTGGCCAGTGCATACTTTCAACAGCGCTAATGAGGCGTGTTGCATTATGTACCTGTACGTGCTGCAGTACGCTGTGTGAACATGCCCTTAATCTCCAGGCTGTGCTGCTCTGGGTCTGGATGACATCGAGACCCAATGCAGCAGTGCCTAGAGCTGAAGAGGACCTGGGAGCGTATATGTATCATTACTATTGGATTAAAGATAACTTCCTCCCTCCCAGATCATATTCAGAGCTGATATCATGATCCTATCACTGCTTCAGATCCAAGGTTCTCCCAGCTTCTTGGTTCATGCATTGCATTTTAGTAGTATTTTTTGGTGTGTTCTTAAATGCCTTTCCTTGGTGCATTCCAAAACTACAACGGGCAGATGTGAGATACAAGTCCATAAGGGAATGTAAAACCTAGGCATACCTGAATAATTTCTGTGAAGGGCACTTGAAGCATCAAACGGTTCTTGTAACATGCACATTTTTGATCTCTGACCAATTTGGGGTTTGACATCTGTACACATCTGTATACAGCCACTTTTACCTGGTCAATATATTAATGGCATCAGTATTCCTAATACAAACTAGGAATGGGTACAAATATGTAAGTGCAAGTTTCCGTTCCTCTGGTACCTGCTGATTTTGGGTTGTAAGATATAGACCAAAATCCAAAAGTGTGAAATTGGCTTTACAGTCAGAGGACATGTTATGTTGGATATCTTACATGTTCTTTCAATACTTCTCTGTTTCAGACCAGAAAATGGAGGGGCCTGGTCTACTGCTGGGTGTCATATCAAAAATACATTCCCAGGTGCAACCAGTTGTTTCTGTAATCACACCACCAACTTTGCTGTTTTATTGCAACTTTATGACATTCAGGTAATGCAAATCGCATTTAGTGACTAATGATGTTTTGGAAAAGTTAATAGTTAATGACCATGTTTAAAAAATGTCATTAGTTCTGTCTAACTAATGTGTGTTAGGGACAGTAAGCCTCTGCAACTGGAACATGTTTGTGACCATGTCTTTTTAAAAAAATTATATAATGCTCTAAAGGCCCCATTTAAACTTCTGTTGACACGCAATGTCTTCTGAAAGGCGACGTCCCGACGGCAGGCGCTGGTTGGCTGCAGTTTTCATATGCCTCTCATTTACATCACCGGTCAGAAGTGAACAGCTGGTGATGTTAGTAGAGACACAGTAGAAAATTGTAGCAGTGTAAAAAAGACAGTCTTATGCATCTCAATATTTTTGATATACATTGGCAACTTTACTAATGCTTCCATATAAACACGTATGCTTTTTCTCATGCATATAAGTACAACAAAACATGTGGTTCCAACGAAGAGATTTCTCAAGCCAGGCAGCGCCTCGGCTTTAAAGAGTCCACTTAATCCATGTTGATATTGCACTTACAGTCACTGGCATACAAAAATAGCTTCCCATATCAGCTCGTAGAGTCGTCTGGGAGCTAGCACAACTTCATTGCTGCAGAGACGAGATGTGAGTGAATATGGCCGGCATTTGCATACTGGCGTGTGGACGCACCCTTCCACACTTAGTTATGGGGGAAGTAAAGATACATTTGCCTTCCTGGGCAAGCCCCCTTGGAGTGCACAAAAAACACAGAAACAAAGCCATACTCACAGCTCAAAGGCTGGACTGAAACTGAACCTGGTAAAGAGCAAAACACTGGCCTCTGTTACTTGGGAGATATAAACAAGTGCATCTGATTGCTGAGCAGTAGCTCACATACCCCACCACTAGGGGAACAATTAGACTGCACATTAAATTAATACCTGTTCACACAGTATGCAGAAAAGCCACAGTATAATACATGGGGAGATTGCACAGATGCAAAAATACTGATAAGACAACCACTCACACACCTTCAATATATGAGGGGGTGGTTGCTGGTATTATAATTGCATATAGATAAGGTGATACAAAAGGTTGCAATTAATGAAGATATGTGTGGTGCACCATGCTGGCTTACAGCCTGTTAAACCACTACTATTCGATTGGCCGTGCTGCCCAGCACTTTTTGTGTGTCCAACACAAAATACAGACACCCTCTGCGCCCCTGTACTTTTGGGCAAAAAATTGACATACTGGAAAAATATCAAATATGAGGTATTAGTTAACACAGTGGCCAGTATATGAAAGCCTGCAAGCCCCGTCAAGGCTCCTCATTTCTTGCAAATACCTAGACTAACAATATACAGAAAAAATGCGACGTGATTTACACAAAAACCACCGAAACAACGCAATACTCACAGCTCATAGTGCCCCCTTGGAGAGCACTTCCTTATAAAAGCATTAATAAATCTAAGAGCTACCTACATCTTTCCACGTTATAATAAACTGTGTAATATTATGCTACCACTATGTGCAATATTGATAAGTCCATAAGTACTAGGATAACTATTAGGTGATTACACTCGACTGTAAGCGTGAGACATGTATTCCAAAGTTCCAGGTAATACAGTATAAAGACATAAATAACAGGAAAACTGTAAGAACCATGTTCATTTTTCTCCTTGTGTCCAATCACTGTCTATCTGTATCACCATGTTACTGTGCATTCTCAGTACGTATGAACTGGACTATTTGTACAGACAGTCCCAGAGTTACAAGTTAAAGTCGCCCAAAATAACAACCTCATTATGAATAGCCGCCTCTATTCGCCATCTATTTGCCTGAGGAGTACATCTTCCATGGGTTCTATTTGGAGGCCTATAGCAGACCCCTATTAGAAATATATTATTGTTATTAGCCCCACGTATATATCTATCCATAATGTACACATGCTCATTTCCTGTACCTATATCTTCCCGCAGTGTTGGCTTCAGACAGGATTTTACATAGAGACAGACACCTCCCCCCCTTCCAGTCCTTACGATCTCTTCTAAGTAGACTGTAACCCTGTAAGTTGCCCGCCCAGTCGCAGCTCTCGTCCAGCCATGTCTCAGTTATCCCCACTATGTCAGATTTTTCTTCAGCAATAAAATTTTTATTCCTTTCTCCCTATTCTTTATAACTATTACTACCCCCTCCCTCCACTCCACCCCCTGTTTTATTACTAATTCCCAGCTCTCTATCTTCACTATCTTGCACACCATCTTTGTAGTTACCCTTCACCCCAGTCCCTAGTTTAAATATTCCTCCAACTTCCAGGCCATTTTGTCCCCTAATACAGCTGCACCCTCCCCATTTAGGTTATTTACATGCTTCTACCTATTCAAAGAAAAAGGTTGAATCCATCGTGAGTGGGCAGAGCTAGCAAGAGGTGGGTGGGGCTAACACCTGCTCATGAATAAACTGGACTCTTTTGTGGCTGAAAACTGCCAGATTTAAGTGTTAAATACTCTAGAACTACTGCATCTTACAGAATAAGGGACACAGCGCTGGAAACAGCATGTCTGTCACTGGCTTGTGCTGTCCTCAGTGGGGGGGAGGGCATAATCTATGTGACAGGTTCTCTTTAAAGGGGTTTTACCATGAGGTAAAATTGATGTGGGCAGCTTGCAAATAAAATAATTAACATTTTCGTACCATTCATCATTATTAAAAATGTTGTGCTATTGTTTTGTTTGAGCTGCTACTATGCTGATCCATAGTGTACAGCTTGTCTCCAGGGGATACGACCAGTGACGAGAGTGCCTCACTCCTGGCCGCACATGTTCAGACATCACCTCTCAGGCAGATACTGTCAGTCTCTTCCCTGCTTAGTAATTGCAGACACTCACTGCTAAGCGAGTGTTCAACCCCAGGTCTACTCCTGTCCTCTGTACTCCTTAGTTTTTAGTCAAACAGTGCAGATAAATAAAACAAAACAAAAAAAAGCATCAACCAAGTTTGTGCATTGAGAAAAAAAATTACACATTTGGTTCCTGCAGGGATTTGAACCTAGGACCCCTATGCTACATTTTAGCTACTTACTGCTTTTGTATTTGAGGTTACTTGAATTAACATAAACAGTCCTTTGTTTGACTAGAGTGAGCACACTGTGGGGTAAGGCATGGTCATGTCAAGGCTGCTGGGTCACATGATATGCAAAACAAACAAATTATACATGCCCCCTTTTGAACGGATTGAAGCTGAAGCAGGACAAACCGGGCATTAAATGTCTTTTTCATAAAAACAATCATACAGAGCCCATCTTGTTCATGATTTGGAGACTGCCTATACTATTATAAAAAAGAGTTTAATCCAAAACAACAAGTTTCACTGCAGCATGCTTTCCAACCATTGCCAACATAGATAGTATGATGGAGGTCCACCTGTAATTTTTTGTCTTGTTTTTAGTCTGTTAATGCTCTTTCACTGAGTAATAAAATGTTTTTCATTTTAATATATTCAAGATGTACTTAAAGGGGTTGTCTCACTACAGCATTCGGCAGCCTTTTGTGCTGGTTGCCACGCAGAGTTTGGGAAATGGAGGGGCACTGTGTGCATGTGATGATTAATTCTGTGTGAGCTGGGGGAAGGGAGAAGTTCTCAGCTATCCGAGACTAAGGCTATGTGCGCACAGCAAAAGACAAAATGCCAGCCAAAATACGATGGCATTTCAGTATTTGCTGTGTACACATAGCGTAATGAATCACTGGAAGTGAAAAGCTAAGTGCAACTCGATAGTGTATATCTAAATTTCTCGCTCTCTCTACATACTTTGTAACTAGAATGGGCATTTGACATTCAGGACTCTGGGAAAGATGGGTGATTTTTTTCTCTGTCTCTCTCTCACACATCATGATATATCCTGCAGATTATTACACCTCTACAGATCTACAGAACAAAACTATATGCTTTTCCTGTTTGTGTTTACATGGGACTGCACATCTGTCTGACAAGTGGTTTAGGTGGGACTGTGCATCTGTCTTACAAGTTTTTTTTTACGTGGGACAGCACAGTACAGCTGTGTTCTCTATCTGTATGATTTATGTGAGACTGCACATCCGAGTCACAAGTGTTTACGTGGGACTGCACAGTATAGCTGCTCTGTTTGTTTTACATGGGACTGCACGTCTGTCACAAAAGTGATTTACATGGGACTGCACATTTGTGTCACAAAAGTGTTTTACGTGGGACTGCACAGTACAGCTGTGTTGTCTCTGTTTGTAAATTATGAGAGACTGAGCATCTGAGTCACAAAAGTGATTTATGTGGGACTGCACAGTATAGCTATGCTCTTTTTTACATGGGACTGCACATTTTTATCACAAAAGTGATTTACATGAGACTCCACAGTACAGCAGAGTTCTCTCTGTAATTTACGTGGGACTGCACATCTGAGTCACAAAAGTGATTTACGTGGGACTGTACAATATAACTGCGCTCTGTCTGTGTTTTACATGGGACTGCACATTTCCTACATTCACATGCTGTCTGCGCTCCCGTCCGCGACCTGATGGGACATGTCGCTCGACTGTCAGCCAGTAACACAGTAGCTGGATATAACCGACCAGGGCTTCAACTCTTGTGTTAGGAACATGTAAAACAGCCTGTTCTCATACACCATAGCACTTTGCTAATGGTAACCAAGGACGGACATGCTTACATTTTGGTTCCCTTCATTTTAAACTATGATCTTTGTAGTGAGACAACCCCTTTAACTATAAACACCAAATTAATTCACTACTGAATCTTTATTGTACATTTAGTAATATTTCATCTAAGACCCTGAATATTCACTTAATACTTTTTATTTATATGTACATGTAGAGAAGTGCAGAAGAAGAATGGATTCTGAGAACCTTGACGTTTATTGGATGTGGAGTATCACTATGTGCTCTTGTAGTAACTTTCATTCTATTCCTTGTTGTTGGGTAAGCACCCACTTGATACTCCTGCTGTTCAAATAACATTGTCGTTTTTATTCTTTATAATGTTGAGAATGAGATGATATATTGGTGAAAGATGAAAAATGTATTTTTGTCCATTATTTTCCAAATGCAGCTAATGCATCAATACATATTTAAGACATGGTCAACCCACAGATCAATGTATTGTTATAAAAACAGTGTCACCTTGCCTTTAGCACTTGTTAGGGCTGTGTATTTAGACAATGATTTAGTCATACAGAGTTAACAGTCTAACAAGGTAGAATTCTTTTTATAAATATACAATATTCATTATTGTTGATCATGATAGTCTTTTAAAAACTTTTACTTGTATTAGTGTTTTGCTTTGTCCTTGATATCTGCTGGCATAGACTGAACAACCCCTTAGGTATAATTTTGGTTGTATTTTTTGGATTGCTCCCTGGCATCTGGTTTACCCCTTATAACATCAGTTTGGGCCACCCCCTCTAAAAAAGTTTGGCTACCCCTTTAACTGCATTCTGGCTGGCTTAAGTCTAGAACTCCCTCACCCCTCATAAAATCATTCTGACAGAATATTTTGGACAATGCCTTCTGGGCAGTGTATTGCACACAGCCACTAATCACAACAGACTTTTGAGGTTATGGATCTTCTGTTTGTAGATCTGCGGCAGAAATCATAGACCATATACTCTTGTTTTCGCCATGGACTTTTACTTTACATGTGCCAGATTTTGCCACAGTTCATGGACACAGATCAGCCCATTTGAATGGGGAATATCTATATCTCGTCTGTCTAATCCAGCTTCTAAAGCATGACAGTAAGTGACATCAATAGACTTTGGTGTGGATTCTTATTTAGCTATAATGGGATGTGGATCAATAGCAGAATGCACGGAGTACTGTGGTGCTGAATGCACGCTGATTACCCAGCAAAATCTGCATTACATTCTGTCATGTGAATGTATCCTTATACTTATTAAACCAGCTAAGCCAATTAATGGCCAGCTAAGTACCAATAGTTAACTGGCATACCCAGACTACACATATGTATAGGGAAGTCCAAACCTTACTGCTAGGTAACTGTACAGGCAACTTATTATTTCCCCCTCTGATATTGAGAAAATGTTGCATACCTGGCTATTGACATTTTTCTTTCAAGTTGCTCTTGTAGTATGTAATATAAAGTTGCCCAACTCTGAACCGTGTTTCCACTCATTATTTGTCTGTAGAAACCTAATATTGGAAAAAATCCAGGTTTCTAAATATTTTGGCTTTCAGCATAGAGAACTGCATTCCTACTACTGCACCTGGCAATAAATTGTAGTTGTTTTCTTTATTTCTAATTTGGGTAATTTCACACAGCGCAGTTTTGGTGCAGTTTTAACTGCACTCCAATTAAACTGCCTTTATTACCAGCAAGCTTTTTTCACTTACCTAAACTGTTTGGAAAGTGAATAATCAATTAGTGTATTTGTAATCCACAAGACTTCAAACACAGTAATTGATTACTTACATGAAAAACCTTTCCAAACAATTTAGACAATTGAAAAAAGCTTGCTGGTAATAAAGGTGGTTTAAATGGAGCACAGTTAAAACTGCACCAAAACTGCACTGTGTCAAAAGCACCATTTATGTTCACTAAAGTGCGGCACTAATTACAAGCAGTTCTGCTACAAACTTCTTGAGGAATGCTATAAAATATTAAGGGTGAATATGCCCTGACTATTTTATAGAGAAATTAAACTGCTTATCTCTTTGATCAGAGACTGATTGACATACACAGATGTTTGTATAGTTAAATGCTTTATAATAGGTCTTCATAGAATCTTCTTCAACTTCTATAAACAGAATTACTTATACATGTGTGATTTTTATTATAATATGTATATTATATATATATATATATATATATATATATATATATATATATATATATATATATATATATATATATATATATATATACACACACCACATAGACACATAGGCAGCAGCTGGAAATGTCTGTAATTGTGTACATATCCCAGCTAGGTTCTTGCATACACCTGGAGAAGCTGCTCAGACACATGTCACCAAGGTAAGGAGCCTTGGTGAAATGAAAAGCCAATTAGACAGGTGTCAACTGCATCAGGCAGTTGACACACGTTTAAATGTTAGTATGGCTCCCAGCCATTCTAGGACCGCTTTTCATTGGGAGTAAGCAAAGTATTGGGTGGGTGCTTACGCCCCATGTTCCATGCCAGGGTCTACCTGGCCTATATTAATCAGCAAGTCAGCTGACTACGTGTGGCTTCATGGGCTAACCATTTGGTCCATGAGAAGAGTTATGCTGCGGGGAACCAGTTGCTGCCACGCCAGTTTCTGTTTGTTTTGCAAGGTGCCAGTAAATTCAACTTACCTGTTTAGTTAGAACCAAGATGAGCAGGCCTTTGTTTGTATCTATCTATCTGCACACACAAACATATATGTATATTTTATAACTATATATATATATATATATATATATATATATATATATATATATAGTGAGCTTTTACAGTGCTGGGCATAAGTCCTTTTTTGAGCCACAGCTCCACTTTTATGGCTTTAGTTAAGTTTAGTTATTTTTATGTGTGTGCACATAGTGTACTACAAAGTACCCCTCTATATACAAAGTATCCTGTTTATAGAAGTTGAAGATCATTGGCCATATAATATAAATATATAGTGTAGATATGTATGTATTCAAAATATGGTTTACTTTTATGCTGTTTGCTGATTTTCCCTCATTTGCATCTTTGACTGTAGTCTCTGTATTTTCAGTGTTCCAAAATCAGAGAGAACTACTGTCCACAAGAATTTGATATTTGCTCTGGCTGCTGCAGAAACATTGCTCATGTTCAGTGAGATGGCTAAGAGTAATAAGGTTAGTATTACAGTAAGGTAATAAAAAAATGCTGTCAAAGCAGCAACCATAGTTATTTACTGGTGGTGACTGATGAGAATACTCTTATCATCTGTTGGTGATTTAGGCTACTTTTGAACATGCCGGATGGCACAGGTACTATTCTGCGCTTGCTTCACCTGTTGAAATCATGTTGCCAAAAATTGCATTGCAGCAGAACATCTCAGTAACTGGCTCAATGGCACAATACCATTGCTATTTGGCATGTGTGATGACACTTTAGTTGTTGTCAATAAAAGCAGGTAAGGCGTTTCAGAACCTCCATCACTCTTCTGTCAAAAATGACAAAAAAAAATTGTGGTCTGCCGTGAAACAGGTCCAGTTCTACTTTTGTGACAAGACTTCAAACAGAACCTTCGATGTAGATGTCAATCAGATCAAACAAGTTTAAAAGGAAGGCAGGATGTAGCAAGAAAGGTGCAAATGAATGAATTGCCTTTATTGTGGTCTTATATAAACAAGACTAAAAACAAAATGCTCATAGTTGCCGCAAGAGAAAAAAAATATCTTATTTGTAATTAAAACAACATTAATTTAGACACCAGACCAGATTTTAAAATAAAAGCGGTTGTTCTCTTGATCTAAAAATGTAATAATGAGCTACTGCTGCCTAATAAAATAAGAACAACAAAAACTATTCTCACTTTCATCCTCGCCTTTGGTCCAGCGCTGGCTCTTTTCAAACTAGACATTGCTGCTACAGTCACTGATAGGCTTCAGCAGTAATGTGTAACTCCCTTACATCATCATTTAGAAGTAAACAGCTCCAACAGGTGATGTAAATGAGAGGCACATGAAGGCAGCAACCAACCAGTGACTGCAACAGTAATATCCCATTCAGAAGAAGAAAAAAAATAAACAGAAGACCGGGTAGATCCAGTGCTGAAATGGAGGTGAGGAGGAAAGGGAGTATAGGTTTTTTCTTTAGTTATTTTATTGGATACCATTTGCTTATTACTCAATTTTTGGATACACTTGACAACCCCTTTAATCAGACCCCAGATCACATTTCTAAATTCACACCTAAATTAGAGCTAAAACCAGAAGTTTACATACACTAAATAAAAAAACACACATGCATGTTTCTCTCTCTATCTAACATGAAATAAGAATAAACTTTACCCGTTTTAAGTTGATTAGGAAAGAAAATTATTTATATTTGCCAAATGCCAGAATGAAAGAGAAAATTGTTTAAGGCATTTTTATAACTTTCTGCAAAGTCAAAAGTTCACATATATTTCATTAGTATTTGGTAGCATTGCCCTTAAACTGTATGACTTAGGTCAAACATTTTGGATATCCTTCCACAAGCTTCTCACAATAATTGGTAGGAATTTTGGTGTGCTTTAAAAATACATCCACAGGTTTGTCTCAAATTAACTCAGATGTTGCCAATAAACCTATTAGAAGCTTCCAAAGACATAACATTATCATGTCGGGTGATACAAATTGTTTAAAGGCATAGTAATCCTAATGTATGTAAACGTTTGACTTTGCAGAAAGCTATAAAAATGCCTTAGAAAATTCTGTTTCTCTTTACTTTGGCATTTGGCAAATATAAATAATTTTGGTTCCTAATTGACCTAAAATGGGTAAGGTTTATCCTGATTTCATGTCAGATAGTGAGAAAAACATACATATGTGTCTCTTTATGTGTGTATGTAAACTAGATATTGAATACTATATATATATATATATATATATATTATATATATTATATATAAATATATATATATATATATATATATGTGTGTTATGTATATATATATATGTATATATATATATGTGTGTGTATATATCTATATATATATATATCTATATATATATATAGATATATATATATATATGTGTGTGTATATATCTATATATATATATATAGAGAGAGAGAGAGATTTATACATAGATATATATACACAGATACAGTGGGTTGCAAAATTATTCATACCACTTGAATTGTTCCTCATTTTTGTACATTATAGCCATAAACTGTAATATAATGTATTTTAGTAGTTTTTTTTTTATGTCATAGAGCCCCAAAAAGTAGCAAGTATTAGTGAACTGTAAAGAAAATGTGCTTTTCCAAATGTTTGAAAATGAAAAAACTGAAAAGTGTGGCACGTACAGTATATAGCATGTATTCAGGCCCTGTACTCTGATGCACTTAAATAAAATCCTCTGTAATCAATTGCCTTTAGAAGTCACCTAATTAGTAAATAAAGTACATCTGTATGTAATTTATACTCAGTACAACTACAGCTCTTTTGTCAAGGCCTCAGAGGTTTGTTAGCAAACAAACAGCATCATGAAAACCAACTGAACACACCAGACAGAGATATAGTTGTGGTAAAGTGTATTGCAGGGTTAGGTTTAAAAAACAATATCCCAAACTTTGAACATCACACAAAGCACCATTCAATCCATCATCCATAAATGTAAGGGGTAAGGCACAACTGTTAATCTACCAAGCCATGGCTGTCTGCCTATTTTGAAGCCCAGACGTGGAGTGCACTGGTTACAGAAACAGCCATGATGTCCTGGGGCACTCTGGAAGAGCTACAGAGATCTACAGCTCAGGTGGAAGAATCTGTCCACAGGACAACTATTAGTCGTGTACTCAACAAATCTAGCCTTTATAGAAGAGTGGCAAGAAGAAAGCCCCTTTTTGAAAGCAAGCCTTAAGAAATCCAATTTATAAAAAGCTGTGTAGGGGACGCATCAAACATGTGGAAGAAGGTGCTCTGGTCAGATGAGACCAAAATTTAATTTTTTTTGCCTAAATGCCAAATGCTATGTGTGGAGGAAAGACAACACTGCACATCTCCCTGAACACACCATCCCCACCATAAAGCATGGTGGTGGCAGCATCATGCTGGGGGGAGGCTTTGCTTAAGCAGGGAAAGGAAAGTTGGTCAGAGTTGATGGGAAGATGGATGGAGCTAAATACAGGGCAATCCTGGAGAAAAACCTGTTATAGGCCACAAAAGATTTAAGACTTGGGCACAGGTTCACCTTCAGCAGGACAACAAACCTAAACCTACAGCCAAAGCTAAAATGAAATACTTTAAATAAAAGCATAATTATGTATTTAAAATGTCCTGGTCACAGTCCAGACCTAAATCCCATTGAGAATCGGTGGCAGGACTTGAAAATTGCTGTTCATAAGCGTCCACCAACCAATCTGACTGATCTAGAGCTAATTTGCAAAGCAGAACAGGCAAAATTCCAGCCTCTAGATGTGCAAAGTTGGTAGAGACATCCTCCAACAGACTGCAGCTGTCATTGCAGCCAAAGGTGGCCATACAAAGTATTGACTCGGGGGCTGAATACGTATGCATGCTACACTTTTCAGTTTTTAATTTGCTAAAATTTGGAAAAGCTCATATTTTCTTTACGGTTCACAAATGCTGCTTTGTGTTGCTCGGTCACTTAAAATATCAATAAAATACATTTATCTTTGTGGCTGTACCGTTTCAGAAAGAGCTATATTGCAGTGTTTTCACATTATCTTGCACGATGCATATTTTAAACATTTTCTTTCTTATATTCTCTTCACCCCAAAAGGCTGCATGTGTAACAGTTACAGCGTGTCTCCATCTTTTTTTTATGGCGGCCTTTGCATGGATGTTGGTTGAAGGCTTACTGTTATGGAGTAAAGTTGTTGCAGTTAACATGAGCGAAGATAGAAGAATGAAGTTTTACTACATCACTGGATGGGGTAAGGTTCTTTTTTCTATAAGTTTTATTACATGAAGCACGTGCATTTAAATATATTTCCAATAGAGCAGGAAAGAGAAAAAACAGAGGGGGCGCTCTATGTGAAGTAGGTTTAAAACAAGGAAAAGGTAGAACACAGAATTATTATGCTCACCTAGAGCTGTTGTGCAAGTTATTTTAGAGGCACAACACTCTTAAAGAGAACCTGCCACATAGGTTATGCCCCCCTTGCTGTGGGCAGAACAAGCTAGTGTCAGACATGCTGTTTCCAGCGCTGTGTCCCTTATTCTGTAAGATGGTGTAGTTTTCGTGTATTTAATGCTGAAATCTGCGGTTTTCAGCCAGAATAGTAATTTGAAGAGTCAGTTTTTTTCAAACCCTGCCCATCTGAGGCTAGCCCTGCCCACCTCAACTGACCTATTACTTTGAATAGGTAGAAACATGTGAATAACTGTCAGTGGGCGGGGATAGCCTTTGGTTGGTGGGGCTAACACCTACTCATGAGGGGTAAATGCTCTAAAACTACAGCATTTTACAGAATAAGGGACACAGAGCTGGAAACAGCAGGTCTGTCACTAGCTTGTGCTGCCCTCAGCAAGGGGGGCATAATCTATGGGACAGGTTCCCTTTAAGCACTTGGTTGGCTCTATTTGAGCCTCAGAACGGCAGCCGCTGGTTACACACTCCGGAGCCGAGAGATGGCCAAGGGCACAAACAGTGAAGAAGTTGCAAATAATGTAATCCGGTGCCCAGTTCTAGAATAAAAAACTTTTTTCTTGAAACACAAGAATATCAAATAAATTATTTATTCTAATAAAAAAATATAAAAGTGGCAAAAGAGTGTTAAACCTTTCCACATAAAAACACTCAGGGTATTAGATTTAGATTTCCAAGAGGACCTGTCCAGTCCTGAATTTCACAGGCAACTCAGTGATTTCAATGAAGGCTTTATAGTGCTTATTTTTACCTTGTTGTGGCGCTGCAGAGAAATTGAGCACTTGCCATCACGATTCCCTGTAAATTAAAGCGGTATTTCTGTTATTGTACATTTCGGCACTTTATTATGCACATACTATTGAGAGTCTGTGTTAATGTTTATCAGGTACCGTTCTTGAGCTTATTAACCCCTTACCGACCTATGACATATGAGTACGTCATAGGGCCGGTAAGCGGCTTTGAAATGGGATCGCATCGCGATCTCATTTAATGGCCGCCGGGTGTTAGTGGCTAATCACAGCTAACACCCGGCGGTTTCAGGGTGGGCGGCGTCGGCCGCCTCTGCTGTTTAACCCCTCAGACACCGCGGCAAAGATGACCGCGGCGTCTGAATGACCGAAAAGCGGTGCCGCGCACCGTTTTTCAGCCTGATCGGGACATCAGCGATAAGATCGCTGAGTCCCGACGGGCTAACATGGCAGCGCAGAGCCTTGTGAAGGCTCTGATCGCTGCCATGTTCCTGTTTGCCCCACTTTCGGCCGCAGACAGGAAGTGGGGAAACTGCCATCTTTGTACAGCCTAATGCATTAGGCTGTATTAACGATCACGCCCCCTAGTGATCAAGCACCATAGGGACACTAAATGTTAAAGTAAAAAAAATAAATAAAGTTTTAAAGTTAAAAAAAGTATTAAAGTTAAAATCACCCCTTTTCCCAATTTTAGTAATAAAAACAATAAAATAATAAAAAAGTTACACATATTTGGTATCGCCGCATCCAAAAAAGTCCGATCTATACATATATAATATAATTTATCCCGTACGCTGAACATCGTAGAAAAAAAAATTCCAAACGCCAAAATTTTGTTTTTTTGGTCATTTCACGTCGCATAAAAATTGGAATAAAAGTGATAAAAAAAAAAAGTCGCATCCATTTCAAAGTGCTAGCATTAAAAAGTGCACTCCAGCGGGGAAAAAAATGCCCCCTCACTGATATCCGTAGGTGTTTGTATAGAAAAGTTATTGGTCGCACAAAACAGCGCCGCAGCGCAAATTTCAAAAATAGATACCTGTAGAATACAGAGAACACATTTTTAACAAAGAATAAACTCTGTAAAAACAAACCTCCCGCAAACAGGGGAAAGTATTTTTTTCAATTTTGCCCATTAAAAACTATATTCATAGTAAATGAAAACACACAAAAGTCAACTTGTCCACAAAAAAAAAGCCTCATATGTCTATGTAGGTGGAAAATAAAAAAGTTAGGGGAAAAAAAATTTGAGACTTTTTTTGACCGTCCGTCGGAAAGGGGGTTAATCCCCATTATTGTAATTTTTCTCAGATGCTTATAGCAGGTGGCTTGTTGTATCATGGTTCATTCTTATGAAGGACTCTTCCCACTATACTTTTAGGTTGTGTCAGTATAAATGACCTAAGTATTATACAATGGTAGTGTATCTTCAGTGATTTTAATGGATGGAATAAAAGTATGTTTTTATTAACCTGAACTCTGTTACTTCGGAAGCCGGGTGCATTCATTTGTTTGTTGCAATATATTTGACCTAAACTCAGTAACCTTTGTGTATTTGATCCAGTATTTGGTATTAATTGTGCCATTGTAAACTACAATTTGGTGCAGGTGTTGCGGGGGGTTTTTTTTTTATTGTCAAGTGGGGAAACCCCCCACTGTAGCAATTTGGACTGCTTTGTAATATGAAAAAAAAATTTGGAGAGAGAGACCAACTATTTTTTTTTATAATAAAACATAATAAAACCTTGGAAAACTAACCATCTTCATTTTGTTTATACACCCAGTCCAAGATTTTGATGATTTGGCTCATCTTTCCAGGTCACTTGACTCACCAAAATTCTCTGGGGTGGGGGGGGGGGGCCTAAAAAATCTTTTTTTAAAAAAGGGCCCTTTTCTCCGCATAATAGCAGATGTCACCCTACAAAGTGAAAAAAAATATTTTCCAAAATTTAGATCATTTGGCCCAAAGGGCAAAAAAACCTTTTTTTCGATGGTTTGTGTTGGTTTTCCTCTGCAATACATTCTTATCCCTCAAAGGGGTTTTATCAACCTGCTGTTTCACAACCCAGGAGCTTAGACTAATACTCCGGGTTAGATGTGGAAAGTTTATGCGGAGGGCTTTTAAACCTCCCATTCCTAGCTATTTCTTTTACAGTGACAAGAGTAAAGAAGGTTTAGAATCTGTAGTGTACAAGACTACAGAGCTCTAAGGGTTATAACTTGTCATTAATTTAGGAAAACAAGCTTTTGCACTAGTATGAGATAAAAAAGGGGGCTTCCATGGCAGAGGCATCTAAGAGCAGTCAGAAAGAGGAAACAGAAGAGATGGTTTTCAACGAAGAGGAAAATTGTGTACCTACCATGATAAAAACTTTTGTTATTCCTGAACAAAGCAAAAACACAGCAACAATGTAGTTAAAAAGTCTTCATTTACCTTTTCCTACTTTAAAACTAACCTGTTGGGGGAAAAAACCCCTTTTTGGGGAAAACAAGACTGGGGAGATGAAGAAAACTTACTTTCCAATACCTCTTCATTTAGAATATCTTAGCTCCCAAGGGGTTACTAAATATGTATTCCCCCAGTCAGTGGGTAATTTAATCTTTTTTTTTTATACGAACGTTTCAAAAATGAGAAGGAAATAACACTGCAATCCTTTTTGCCTTTCTTTTCCCAAAACCAGAAATCCCCCTTTTCTGTAACGTGGTCGTCAGTGCCCATAGTGAACATCCCCATAAATGTGAATCCTTTGGGTTGTGAAGCTTACTGCAACTTCTACTTCCTCCAATGTCCCAGGAAAAGACAGACGTTTTCAAATTACAATTTTTTGGGAAAATAGTATGAACCCTTCATTTTCATATGCAGGGGTGAGTGGGGGGTCGTGGGGTCGGGTACCCATTTTTCAGGAGTCGAGTCGGAGTCGATAAAATGGACCGACCCAACTCCCAAAATATATAATTTGTCGGTCCATTTTTTTTCGATGCTGCAAAGCAAGAGGAAATTGGTCCGGCCAGTTCTAAAAGCTCCAAATCTTAGCCTTATCACATGAGGAGGGATTGTGACATGGAGCAGGGAAAAACGCGCCCCAGGGGAAAAGATTCTGCCCCTAGCAAAAGATTTCAGCAAAATGTTTTACTTTTCTCAAAGAAGTAGAAGGTTCAACCATTCACAAAAGACTTGGCTGAGGGAAAATTCCTTTATACCCTGACATTTTTAGAGATGTTGCCCCTGTGGTCACCGTTTTACCCCATCCCAATTAGTGTAAGAAGGCCGTTCTCTAGCCTGTAAAAAAATGAGATCAGATGTGATGCCCATTAATGCGGGAAATCTGATGGAGGCAATACTATTTCTCAGAACAAATTCAGAGACTTTACAAATGTTCCTGCAGTGTTTTTTGCATTTTTGACAATTTTTTGTGTCCTAAAGTCATGTCCAATAAATATATTTTACACTGACAAGCAAAATGGTTACAATGTTTTAAACTTGTGACTTTCAGGCTCCATATCTCACCCTCCACTACAACTTTGTACATGAGGCTACTGTAATTTCATATACAGTCATCTTACCTATCTTATACATACATTTGACCTGCAAGTATTTAGCAACTGCTTAGTACTGCAGATTATTTCCTGTAACTGCATTGCTACTGTTTTGCTCCTAAAAATCAAAGTGTTAATTTTTATTATTTTGTTAGTATTTGGGAAATCCACCTTTGGCTTTCAATACTGCCTGAATCCTTCTGGGCTCTGAATCAGATTCAAGCACATCTTGACCAAATGTTTTTTTATGTGCTGAATACATCTGGAAAAAATTGAGAGAATTGCCCTTTACTCTAATTTCTTTATGCATTGTGTGACACATTATACAACATGTCTAAATAATGCATGTCGTCATTCTAGCAAATGGGTCACTTTACATATGTTTTTTCACTTCTAGTTGAATGTGTAAAACCACGCGTAACATGCCTGTACCAAGATGCATGAAAAAAGCTGGGTGATCCCAGCCACATTCTGAAAAATAAAGGCCCTTCTGAGCATGTTATCTATACTGTCTTGGCTACCAGAGAGCACTTGACCTTTGAGATTTATCTGAAAGTTTGGAAGGCCGCCTTAAATTTTGCTGGTGATATTCAAGATCCCTAAAAAGAGCTCTTATCTCACTCATTTTAGCTTTTCTTTAAAGCAGGCCTTGACAAGAACCCTCAAAGTCCAGATTGCTGCTCTGTTTTTAAAGCTAAATTGAAAGAACACCCTGGATTAGAAGATTTGTTGTCACTTAACATAGACTAAGACTTCTAAGGAGATCTGCAGTTCTACGTTGGGATGTAAATCCAGTTTTATCTGCTGCCACCCGCCCCCCTTTGTACCTGTAAACTCTCTCTCCTTTAAATTATATTTTTATTAGCAATCATGTCATCACACCGTCAGTAAAACTTAAGCTCTGCTTATCATGTGCACACCACTATTTTGGATTAAGTTATCACTAAAACATTGTGGGCGACATGTATGAATGGGGCTGCACCAGAATTTTTGGCATCTTTGCAGTCCGAGATCTAGCGCAGCACCGTTCGCTATATTTTTTAAATGCCCGCACACCAATTTCAGACGCAATACAGAGCACCCAAGGCACTTTGTAATGCGCCTGAATTCGAGGGGTGTGCGGGGTGGCGGGGTGCACTAAAGCCGTATGAAAGTACAGATTTATAGCTTCAGTACGCCAAATCTAGGTGCATTACTGCTGGAGCAGGTAAACACCTTTTAAAGTGGTTTACCTGAGCCAGAAGTGTCGTTTCTGTACTAGAATGAGCCTGATTTATGACCCACAGTAGACCAGGTTCATAAATTAAGGCACATTCTACGTCATTATCATGCGCAATTAAATTGGCGTCTAAGCGCCAAAAATCATATAAAAAATCGCCCTTTATTTCTTTCTTTCCAAGGTTTTGTTAGATTCCACCCAAAAAACACAAAATCCTATTGCCCTTGTTTTGTGATAATCGCTAAAATTATAAAGAGGAATATATTAATTACCATGACGTAAGAACATGTTTTATACCTTACCTAGATATCACCAAGTACTGTTGAAAGTCTGCAAACCTGATTATTCAGTTTCAAGGTGGAAATAAAGAATCTACAGGCAGTAATTCTACCATCAGTGGTGGATAAGACAAACTAGGATCTGTTCTATATTATAGGTGTTTCCTGATAAACTTTGTTAGTCTACAATGTAGAGGTCTTCACATACATTCCTTACAGGCTGTAACTTGGGCCTGTTTCTGACTCGGTCTTTTGATTTAAGGTCCTTCAGGGTGCAGTCCCTCCCTAATTCTAGTTCAGCTCTCCAGGGGTGCTGTCAGTGGGAAGTCAAATGAAAGTAATCTCTTTCTTTAAAGCGTTTCATAAATCTGTGCCATGTTGTGCAGGGGTTTGGAAGTTCTGATTTAGGAGAAAGTAGCTTTAAATGCAAAAAAAAAGATATATTAGGAAATCAATTTGCATGATATTTTGGCCCTTCTCAGATGAATAAAAACAAAAAATCACCATGTCCGAAGAACAGGGACTGCAATGGGGTTTTGAAGTTCCCGTTTTTCCTTACCTGCAAAAGTGTAATATAGGGTTTGAAGGGAGAGAGTCAAGTATGTAAGATCTAACAATGAAGTCTCATTTTTTTATCGTGGGGGAAAAACCCTTTAAAGCTAGGCATTAATGGTCATTCTCTACTTTGAACCATTAATAGAGTGATTACTAGTAGTAAAACAAAGCTTTAACATGATGAGAAGGCAAGTATAGGAAACCGCAAAAGAAGGGAGACCGATGTCAGCTAGAATTTGTCAACCGAGAATTGAGGCTACTGGTCTGTTCGCTTTCTATTTGAGCCTTCTGTTGTAGATACTTCATCCTAATGTACACCTTGGATGGAAAGCTCGGGCTGTACCCTATCTTCACTGTAGGGAGAATTGTATGTTGATGTACACCAATCCAACATATATAAGAAAGACACTCTTTAGGCATGCAATGCATATGGAATGTCTTCAGTCCATGCATTGTTTCCACTTTTTGTTAGATTGAATCCTTGTTAAACAAGAAAACGTTCCCCTTCCCATCATTCTGCACTCAGTACCCTGTAATGACAAAGTAAAAAAAAGTAATCATTTTTAACCATTTCATGAAAATTTAAACTAAAATATTGCATTGCTCTAAATGGCCTAACCAGACCCCTGATTTGGACCCAAGCTCATTATGGGGTATTGAGTTCAGAATGATGGGGGAAACTTAACAAAATGTAAAAAAGTGAAAGGGTCTGAAGACTTTCAGGATGCATTGTATGCCATAAGAAAGGGATCTTACAGATCTATTTGCATATGTGGTGGGAATTTTCTGGCATATATGCCAAATTTAGTGGTAAAACATTATATGAAAAGAGCAATTTGGAGAATTTATAAACCATTTGTACACTTTTTGAGTGTAAAAAAAACCTGACAAATTATGACATATGCCGTATTTGCACTAGGATTTCAAACTTTTGCTGGATAGAGTTTAGTGAAAAGGGGCATAGAAAACAACTGGCCAACAAATTAATTACAGTTGAAACCAGATAACGGTCCACAACGCAACACAAATCTAGACCTTATGGCAGTCTACATTTCATTTGCAAAATGCACCAAAATTATTTTGAGGCATGCACCTGCTAATAAACTTGACACATTTCATATCTACATCAGTTTGAAATTGGTATATGAAATGCCAGTCTTAATAAAGCTGCCACTTTAGTGTTATTCTTGTTTTTCATTTGTCTTTTCTATATTTCTGTCTCATTTCTAGGAATGTGCACAATTAATTCTTCTTTGTGGAATGCATTATTTCTATGGCATGCTGCAATACAATGCTCAATAAAAACAGTTCCCCAAGTATGAAATAAATTGAACTATGAATACACAATGAAATTAGCTAGCCATGTCCTCAAAATGGGAGTAAATAATAATGGAAACAATTTAACACTTATGTATGTGGGGATTAGCAAGCTTGACTATTTTTGCACACTTTGCGCCACAGCCTGGACTTACTTTTGCAGCTGTTTGCTAATATACTGTTCCTCCTGCAAAAAGAGAGGGTCACCAGCAGAGCATTGATTTCAGCCTGGGCTCACATGACCCCCTCATGCACCTTTTGCTGGGTTGCCGTCATCAGATGGAGACTAGTATTCGCATGGATTAACTGTTTTAGCAGTTCATCCATTTT
The DNA here is from genome assembly GCA_025379985.1 of Phyllomedusa bahiana. Lineage (NCBI taxonomy): Eukaryota > Metazoa > Chordata > Amphibia > Anura > Hylidae > Phyllomedusa > Phyllomedusa bahiana. The sequence continues at coordinate 34,885 of JAODAL010040938.1, forward strand.
AGCAGTCTCTGATGGCTGCGTCACTGCAGTTTTCCCCCAGTACATAGGGTTACAGCACTGTTTAGACACTTTTACCTAGGTGGCTGCCCTTAGCAATGGTTTTGCAGATGCTGCAGCAAATACCCTTTAACCTGAGTTACTCTTTAAGTATGTTGCTCACATCTGAGACACCATTTGTGGGGATTCGCATCATCAGCCGGTAGGCAGCCCGGACTTTCACAGAATGAGACCATGACATGAGGAATGAAGTCCAACGTCCAGGCACTGGGTTTATTAGAAAATGGCACAGTAGAAAATAAAGGTCTGCTCGGCTGAGCACTCACTGGACACAGTTTTGGTCCTGACTAACTTTAGCTCAGACACTGTTTATTACTCACAGAGAAGACTTTCCTCTTTGCAGCAGAGTTCCACCAGAGCCTCTCCACAGGGCTGCAAGTCCAGCCTTTATGGGGCCTGATACCAACCTCCCCTCCCAATCCGTCACTTTGGCCACTCCAGAAAAACCAGCCAAGAATAAGCTGCATGGAGCAGCTATGCTAATGCCTACTAGGTGTGAGTAACATAGGGTTACTGACACGCAAACTGCTGGCTTCCTTCCCGAGGACAGATATCTGCCCACATACTTCCTAAAGCCACATAGGAGAGTATTCTAGGGGAACCATACCTTCCCTCAATAACTCCGCCTAGCACTGTCTCACATGTATTACAATCATGCTTTTAATACAAGACCTGGGCTTTGTTCACATTAGCATCATACACGTTTTTATTAATGGTACATGACGATTTTGATTAATTCATTTTGAAACAGGTACTGACTGATCCCATTGAATTTATTATTGTGGTTGCATGCCTTCTAACTGCCCTGATTATGGACCATCCTGCCATCCTGGGGCAGCTGGGAGGATTCCGGATTTCTGTTCAATCTACTATTTGCGTGTCGTCGTGATGCACAAACAGTGGGTGCAGACTTGCAGGCTGTCTCGGACGCTCGCCGCAACCACTGGCAAGTGTAGCAGAGCAGTGGTGCCAGGGAGGCATCATAAGACGCTCTCCTGATGTCACTGGCTGCAGGAGGCTCGCCCCATCCCCTTACCTAGACTATACAGTCTAGCTGTGGTGGCAGCGCGCACAGATGGAGGTAAGTGACCTCCGTCACTCTCTCCCTGTCTCCCCACCCAACCCTCTTATGGCCTATTCAGCTTTCCTGCATTCTGGATACACTATCCAGCATCCAGGAAAGCTGAAAGGCAGCCATCCCCCACAGCAGGCAACCAGCTTTTCTGGGTGCCTGCTGTGAGAGATGTCACCCAGCCTTCCTGAGCACTGTATAGGTGGTGCCCCATCTATAGGGTTCTGTTTTTTTTAAATTTCCAGGTTTCCCTTTTGGACTATAATGGATTCGTTGGACCACATTGGACCAGAATTGACTATTTAACAAAATGGTCAATAAGGGCTGCTGTTGAGAGTGTTTATTTAAATAAATTGTGTTTTTTTGTTTGTGTT
>JAODAL010040939.1:0-36387 GCA_025379985.1 Phyllomedusa bahiana
TTTTGTCTGCTGTAGGGGGCCCCAAATATCACCTAAGCCCTGCCTTATGGGGCCCCTAAGCCACCCATGCCCGCTTGCCTAATATAGGGGGCCCTATAGCAACCTAAACCCTACCTCCTAAATGGATCCCTATACCCCGGGGGGGGAAAGGATGAGGTGCTGGAAAAGTGAGGATTCTAATATTTTTTGTATCGAAATCTCAGGATAGGTGTCCGGAGAATCATCATTCGTTCGACCAAATGCAGAACAAAAGGGAAAGTCAAACTGGGTAGAAAACATCTTTTGTAAGCCCCAAGATGTAACGTGCTATAATCACTTATATGTCTGCAAGCCTGTGTAGACGGGTGTCTTCCACTAAATGGCCTATAGGCGGTAATTTGGTCTTTTAGACTAAATCAGTAATAGGTGGTGTATTATTCAATCACTTTGTGGGGAAAAATTTTTGTGGTCGTGTTCTGCCGGTTAAAATCAGGTTCCAAATTAAGAGTGTTTTTTGGGTTATTTTTGTTTTGGTAAGGGGATTTGTTTGGTACATTTATGGGATACTAGGGAAGGTATTTCACCCTTGTTTTAACTAGTAATTGCATGTCCCAGTAAATGTACATGGTCGGGGAGGCGGGTGGTGGTAGGGGGCCCCATCCAAAAGTTTGCTATGGGGCCCAGGCTTCTCTAGTTACGCCCTTGATTCTGATCCTAATTTTCCGGGTTACCCCAAATAGTCAAAGAACATGATGGGAACACCCTTTTGAGATCAGCTTTATTCCACTTGAATTCACATACAGTTCAACGAGAAGAAAACTGAGTCTAATCTAGGTGCTGGCCAGACTAAGAAGTCTCACTGTGGTTTATCCTGACCCTTGAAATGCCGTATGGACTGTCCCAGTCCGATTCCCAAAATGGTTCTCAGAATATCACGATTGATGGGGAGTCCAGTAATGGACTCCAGGGTTCATTGCTGAGAAAATGGTAAGAATGCAACAAAGTGGAGGATAAAAATGTAGTGAAATGATGAACCCAAAGGGAGCAAACCCAGAGAAAAAAAAACGGGTGCTACTATATATATCCAAGGAGCAAGACAGAAGCAGAAACTAATAATAAAGCTAAATTCAAAGTTAGAATAAGAATTCAGGAGCAACAGCTCCATTGCATGTACTGTAATCTGCAGGTGCAGGATCTATGGCAGCTTCTCCTTTAATAGCCTGCTTGCCATCATCAGGAGCAGCTGCTGGTCACCACTGCAACCCAATATGGTCAGCAATGCAAGTAGGAAGCCATGTCTGCAGGCACAAAGGCAATGCTAGAGTGGAGAGAAATGGAGTGGAGCCACGGCTATTAGCCACAGTTGCAGCCACTAGCGGGGGCCTAGTGCTGGTATGGCAAGACATGAGTAACAATCTAATGGAATACAATCTGACAAAACGTCTATCACTGACCAGAAACAACATACAAGTGCAAGATGACAACCATACAGTGATTACATAGTGATGCATACAAGGGTTACTCTGCAGAATGTATGTGATTACAGTGCAGAAACATCCAGGGACTCACAGGTTATATCTTATGTTACTGGAGTCATAACCTTTTCCTTTTTTGTCCACCTGACATAGACTGCCATAACAACATGGTAATAACCCAGCACAATGTATGTCATACTTGCCAACTCTCCAGTTTTTGGCGGGGGGTCCTCCCGGTGGGTCCTTTAAATTACCGTGGCGCAAGAGTAGCGCGCCAGCGCTACTCTTGCGCCGCCGGGCCGCTCCTACAGGCGGGTGAAGCGGCCGCAGCGTCCGCTCACCCGCCCGGTGCGTGTCACTGTGCAGGGAGGAGGCAGGAGAGATCGTTCCCCTCCTCCCTTCTCCCCCTGTATGTCCAGCGCCGGTGTGCGCTGTACATACAGGTCAGCGGCGCAGGGGAAGTGACGCGCGGCTGCACTCACTCCCCTGCGTCGCTGAGGAGATCGGTCGGGAGCGGGCCGCGCTGCAGGAGCCTGGTCAGGTGAGTGGATTTTATTATTTTATTTTTATTAGCTTTAGGGACCATCTACCTGGCTTCCAGGGGGGCACTCCCTGGCTACACTGGGGGGTCGACCTGGCAACAGAGGGGGCATCTACCTGGCTACAATAAGGGGGCACTACCTGGCTACAATGGGGGGTCTACCTGGCAACAGAGGGGGCAACTACCTGACTACAATAAGGGGGCCCTACCTGGCTACAATGGGGGGTCTACCTGGCAACAGAGGGGGCAACTACCTGACTACAATAAGGGGGCACTACCTGACTACAATAAGGGGTCTACCTGGCTACAATGGGGGGTCTACCTGGCAACAGAGGGGGCAACTACCTGACTACAATAAGGGGGCACTACCTGGCTACAATGGGGGGGTCTACCTGGCAACAATGGGGGCAACTACCTGACTACAATAAGGGGGCACTACCTGACTACAATAAGGGGGCACTACCTGGCTACAATGGGGGGTCTACCTGGCTACAATGGGGGTCTACCTGGCAACAGAGGGGGCACTACCTGGCTAACAATGGGGGCACTACCTGCTACAATGGGGGTCTACCTGGCAACAATGGGGACACTACCTGGCTAACAATAGGGGCACTACCTGGCAACAATGGGGCCACTACCTGGCAACAATGGGGGGTCTACCTGGCAACAATGGGGGCACTACCTGGCAACAATGGGGGCACTACCTGGCTACAATGGGGGGTCTACCTGGCAACAGAGGGGGCACTACCTGGCAACAATGGGGGCATCTACCTGGCAACAGAGGGGGCACTACCTGGCTAACGATGGGGGCACTACCTGGCGAACAATAGGCGCACTACCTGGCAACAAAGGGGGCACTACCTGGCAACAAAGGGGGCACCTACCTGGCTTACAAAGGGGGGCATCTACCTGGCTAACAAAGGAGGGCATCTACCTAGCTACAAATTTGGCTCTACCTGGCTACAGAGGGGGCATCTACTTGGCTACAATGGGGCATCTACCGCCTGTAAGGGGCACTACCTGGTTATGGGGGCTACTACCTGGCTATAAGGGCATCTACCTGGCTTTCTTCCAAAGCCGTTATGCAGTTAGGTGGAGTGGGTGTGGCTTTTTGAAGGGGCACGGCATACAGACAAGATGGGCGTGGCCATGCAAATTTTTGCTACGCACGCCGCTTACTAAGATCTCCTGCTTTTTCATTTACAAAAGTTGGCAACTATGATGTATGTACACAGTTCCTCCACTAGTAGAATAGTGAGCGCAGCTCTGGAGGATAATACAGGATGTAACTCAGGATCAGTACAGGAACCGTAATGAATGTACACAGTGACTGCACCAGCAGAATAGTGAGTGCAGCTCTGGAGTATAATACAGGATGTAACTCAGGATCAGTACATGATAAGTAATGTATGTACACAGTGACTGCACCAGCAGAATAGTGAGAGCAGCTCTGGATATAATACAGGATGTAACTCAGGATCAGTATAGGATAAGTAAGGTATGTACAGTGACGCACCAGCAGAATAGTGAGTGCAGCTCTGGAGGATAATACAGGATGTAATCAGGATCAGTACAGGATAAGTAATGTATGTACAGTGACTGCACCAGCAGAATAGTGAGTGCAGCTCTGGAGGATAATACAGGATGTAACTCAGGATCAGTACAGGATAAGTAATGTATGTACACAGTGACTGCACCAGCAGAATAGTGAATGCAGCTCTGGAGGATAATACAGGATGTAACTCAGGATCAGTACAGGATAAGTAATGTATGTACACAGTGACTGCACCAGCAGAATAGAGAGTGCAGCTCCCGTGTCGGGAGACGCGAGTTTGTGGCGAGGCTAGGGCGAGGTTTTGGCCGCGGGAACGCGGCCTGACCCGCGGCCAAAGCCGCCGTGTGAACGAGGCCTAATTCCCTTTGAACACCATCATGTTACTCTTTAAACTTTGTTTGGTTGCTCTGTAATAAACTGATGATTTGGGTATTATTTCTTGCACTTTAACTTTATACATCTTTGAGAAAAGTAAGACTTAGGGCAAGGGTTTTAAGAGTATCTAACTTTGTAAAATGGCTGAATTTTCAGTTTTCATAAAGTAAGAATGTAACTTTTAGAAGACAAAATGGATTTTTTTGTTTTAGTGCAATATTGCTTGAAGTAGAAATCTTTATGCCTAAAATCAAGCAAGGTGTTTATCAATTTCCTAAATCTGCCATATACCACAGTTCAGCTGCATCACTTAATGCTTTAAAAGTGCTGGAAATAACATTGTTCCTTTCAGATAACAACATCAGAGTCTCCTCCGGGATGAGTGAAGATGCAGGCAGCTGACTGTAACTGGAAAGAACCCAAATGTTTGCAATAATTTGCTTAAATAACTCAAAGCTGCCGCCAAATACTTCTACTATAAATTCTGTGCCTCTGGTGAGAGAAGACAATCTGTGCCAAATCTCCCAGGGTAGTGTGTCAGAATTAGATGGAAATACATCAGAACAGGATGTATATGGAAGAAGTAAGAGATTGGAGACTCTGTCCATGTTGTATAGCTTACATCGTACATCATAAATCTTGGTCAGGCACAGAAAAGATTCATAAACTTTGGCGATCACTCCCATCACGAAAAAGGATAGAGAACATATTTCTTGCTTTTTTGAGTTTAGAAGACTTCTAACCTACGACACGCAAGTCTCCCCTGCTAAAAAGTAAATTGCTAAAATAAGCGGGAATGAAAAGAGACAAGTAACTAAGCAGAGTAATAAGTCGTCACATTTCAGGTTAAAACAATTACCGTTCCTCCCAAAGGATAGGGGGGGCTGAATTTGCCGGATCTGAGGTTGTATAATCTAGCCAGCCTCCTGCGTCACGGATCGGATTGGGTTAAACAGTCTTCCAGATATTCCAATCTCTCTACTGAGGCGGCACTGGTTCACCCATGGACGCTTCCAGGCCTTCTTCATACCAAATATTCTGCTCTTCCTAAGGTGGCGAAACATAGCCTCATTGTGAGGGACACGATAGGAGCCTGGAAGGCCTGTAGAACCCTGTTTTCTCTGCCCTACCAGACCAGTAGATACCTTCCTATCTATGGACACCCAGAATTCAAACCTGGCCTTGATAACCCCCAATTTAAAGTCTGGAGGAGTAAGGGGATTTTAACTATTTCCCAGCTTATTCACCCTTCCCACCAACGGATTTACTCTCTCTCAGAATTATCTCAAAAATATTCCTTGCCACCATCGCATTTTTTGGCTTACTCCCAAATAGTGAGCTTTTATAGAAGTAAGGACATGAAGCCGTCTCATTTTAAGTTGAATGCTTTTGATAATGTTATCGGCCCTACTTCTTCAACAGACCACTCTCTATCAGTGCTATATGCTGGTCTTCGTAGGGGTTCAGAAGACGAGGGGCTTTGCAGGATTTTTGCTAAGTGGGAGAAGGTCTACCCTAACCAGGAGATCTCTACTACAATTCTCCAGGGATGGCTGAAGATCCATAAATATACAGTTAATGAGAAGTGGAGAGACACGTTCTTTAGAATTGCCCATTCCGCAATTTACGGCTTTAATATCCCCCCCATCCAGCTTGTCCAGACCGTTTGACGTCCTGTCCCAAGTGTGGCACCCACCGCATGGATTTTGTCCATAGTATATGGACCTGTGTGGAAACCATGAAGTTCTGGGAGACAGTCATACAAACTCTGAATCTTAAGCTTCGGTGTCATTTAACCTTAGAGCCAACACAGCTCCTGTTCCATAATTTACCACAACATTTTAGGAACCACCCAATTCTGCACTTTATTTTTTATTATAGCGGCTAAAAGAAGCCTCCTGGCCAAATGGTTGGAACCAACTGTCCCTCACATTGCATGGAAGTGATCCAGGTGGTCAATCATCATCTCGACATGGCCAGAATCGTCATTATGAGGACTAAGGAAACCCAATGCTCTTAAATTTTTCAAGAAATGGCAGAAATTCATAGGTAACTTTTACACCCCCCAGGAGATCAAGGAGATCATGCAGCCTTTTGTTTACACCTCCTGGTATCTCTCCTCTCACCTAGCGGGCACTCTGGGGGCTTTGGATATCTGTATCCCATAACATGGGAGCTTTACCTCAGCCATATCCTGACACCGTGCCCCGGATACTCCCTTGGTAACTGTGCGTCAGAGTTGGGGGTGAATTTGTCCTCTATTTATTTCTCTCCCTGGGGCTTTAGGGGACGAGGGCCGTGTGGCGATCTCGCAGCATTGTATCAGCACAGGATTTGTTTTCACTTTTTTCCCAGACCTTACTTGATTACATAGGTGTATGCGATTATGTCTCTTATACATATCTGCGTATGGGTACCACTGTTCTGTGGTTGTTTTGTTTTGTTTTTTTTTGGAGGGGGGATTACTTTTTTTATTATTTTTTGTTTTCTTTCTTTAGTGAAGATGGAGACTTCTTTTGCTTCATTCTTATTATTATGATACCAAAGTATGTCATTAGTGCTATTTTGTACTTTCATTGCTTAGTACTTTTCTTAATTGTATTAATGATGCCTTATATTATTTCTTTGTTTATCATGTGGTATCTCATCTAATGGACAATTATTATATGTTTTTGTTATTGTAAAATTTAATAAAAATTATATTTACAAAAAACCCCCCCCAAAAAAACAATTACCGTATTTTTCGGACTATAAGGCGCACATAAAAGCCTATGATCTTCTCAGAAATCGAAAGTGCGCCTTAGGCTATGTCTACACTGCAGTGGACAAAAAACGACCTGAAAACGAATTACTAAAAACGTTCATGAAACAGAGTTTTCTGTCCACGGCCTGTCAAAAGCAGCTGAAAAAACGGCCGTTTTTTTGCGCGTTTTTAGTTTTTTGAGCATTTTTTTGAAGCGTCTTTATTCTGCTTTTTAATGTATGCACAAATTAAACCATTGGATGTAAACTACACCCTACAGGTGGAGTTAACATGTTAAGTAGTCACTTCCTTTAGATCACTGTAGCAATTGTGAGCACATTGTCCTTTTTTGTGCTGCTGCGTGCTACTACTTTATTAAATTTTGCACCAGATTCTTGCACCAAAATCCACAAAAACCCACATTATCTTTGCATACAGCAAGTGCCAAAATCCCCAAAAACTCATTATTGCACCAAATTCCGTAAAAAAAAATATTTTTAGTGTCAGAAGCGAGATCACTTTATTAGCGCCAAAATCTGTAAAAAAAATTATTTTAGTGCCAAAAAACGTAAAAAAAGGATTCTTGCGCCAAAATCCGTAAAAAACTTATTTTCAGCGTCAGTAGCGAGATAACTTTATTAACGCCAAAATATGTTTAGAAAAGGATTTTAGCATCAAAATCTTTAAAAAAGACTGATTCTGATGCCAAAATCTGTAAAAAAACGTATTTTTAGCGAAAAAAATATTAATTGCGCAAAAATCGTTAGCGGCCAAAGCATGATCATTTTATTACAAAAGGTACAAAAAAGGACACATCAGACACTTGTATGCAAATTTGATAAGGATTAACCTTTGTTACCACCCATTAGAGGTGTAACTTGGGTCTCTGGGAGGGTTTTCATTGAAAAATTGCGGCAAAAAAACGCTGCGAAAACGCGGCAAAAGACGTCCAGCGCTTTCCATAGACTCCTGTAGTAAATTTTCTGCCCGGCTCTGGCGTTTTTTAGAGCATGTTACAAAATACGACCAGTAAAAAAAAAACGAGCAGAAAAAAGAAGCTCAGTGCAGACAGCAGGGGGGTTTTACATTAGAGTTTATGGGAGATGATTACAGTCGTTTTTCCAGCGTTTTTAGAAACGAAAAACGCTGAGAAAACGGACGTTTTTTCTGTGCAGTGGAGACATAGCCTTAGGCCATGTTCACACGGCTTAAACTGGGGCGTATTTCTGTCCGTAATTACGCGCCGAAGTGCGCAAATTACGGGCTGAAAACGGCCCATTCATTACGGTAATCCACAGTTCTCATAGAGAACTATGGATTACGTCTCCTCTCCCTGCTCGGCGAATCCGCCGCGGGGGGGAGAAAGTGACATGTGAATTACCAGCGGCGTAAACGTGCCGCTGGTAATGCAAGTCTATGGCCCTGCGAAGTGCCGGCCCCCCGCTCACTCACCTGCTCCCGCCCCCGTCCACACGGCATAATTGCGGGGCGTAATTACGTCCCGCAGTTAAGCCGTGTGAACATAGCCTTAGGCCGTGTTCACATGGCTTATTCAAGCCGTAATTGCGAGCCAGATTGCGCTCGCAATTCCGGCTTGAATAAGGGGCGGGTGCGGGGGCGGGGCGGGGGCGGGCCGCCGGCCCCATAGACTTGCATTATCCAGGCGCGTATTGCGCCTGGATAATGTGCAGGTGACTTTCTCCCCGCCCGGCGGATTCGCCGAGCAGGGAGGAGCGACGGAATCCACTGTTCTCTATGAGAGCAGTGGATTACCGTAATTACTCCGACGGATTGGCGCCGTATTGCAGCGCAAATCCGGCACGGAGTACGGCGCCAATCCGCGGACAAATAAGCCGTGTGAACACGGCCTAATACGTTCCGAAATCAGTTGCAAATCAGTTGCAAATAAGCTTCACTAAGGCCGTGTTCACACGGCTTATTCAAGACGGAATTGCGAGCCGGATTGCGCTCGCAATTCCGGCTTGAATAAGGGGTGGGTGCAGGGGCGTGGCGGGGGCGCGGCCCGCCGGCCCCATAGACTTCCATTATCCACGGCGCGTATTGCGCCTGGATAATGTGCATGTCAGTTTCTCCCCGCCCGGCGGATTCGCCGAGCGGGAAGGAGCGACGGAATCCACCGTTCTCTATGAGAACGGTGGATTACCGTAATTACTGCGACGGATTGGCGCCATACTGCACCCCAAATCCGGCATGCAGTACGGCGCCAATCCGCGCCGAAATAAGCCGTGTGAACGGCCCCTAAGTGTGACACGTATTTCGCAATGGAATTACAATCCCCATTCTTTACATGGGGTAGCAGGACCATTGTAAATCCGACTGTATTGCGGCCGCAATCCGCGGCCGCGATATGGCACGGAATTATGTACTTGTATTGACTTTTGTTACAACTTTACAAGTTGAGAGTTATTATGAAAGTGTTGAATGAAGCTTGGCTTGCGGTCTGAGCTTTGTTTCATTTAATGTGCCGCGCCTTATAATCCGGTGCGCCTTATATATGAACCAAGAAGACTTAACAGGCGCTCATTGATAATGCGCCTTATAATCCGGTGCGCCTTATAGTCCGAAAAATACGGTATACGGTCAACTAAGATTACTGATATAACGCTGCCTCCTATGTACAAGAATATAACTACTATAATACTGCCTCCTATGTACAAGAATATAACTACTATAATACTGCCCCCTATGTACAAGAATATAACTACTATAATACTGCCCCTATGTACAAGAATAGAACTACTATAATACTGCCCCCTATGTACAAGAATATAACTACTATAATACTGCCTCCTATGTAGAGGAATATAATTACTATAATACTGCCCATATGTACAAGAATATAACTACTATAATACTGCCTCCTATTTACAAGAATATAACTACTATAATACTGCCCCTTATGTACAAGAATATAACTAATGTAATACTGCCCTCTATGTACAAAAATATAACTACTATAATACTGCCCCCTATGTACAAGAATATAACTACTATAATACTGCCTCCTATGTACAAGAATATAACTACTATAATACTGCTCCTATGTACAAGAATATAACTACTATGATAATGCCTCCCTAGGTGCAAGGATATAACTACTATAATACTGCTCCCTATGTACAAGAATATAACTACTATAATACCGCTCCCTGTGAACAAGAATATAACTACTATAATACTGTCCCTATGTACAAGAATATTACTACTATAATACTGCTGCCTATGTACAAGAATATAACTACTATAATATTGTCCCTATGTACAAGAATATAACTACTATGATACTGCCTCCTATGTACAAGAATATAACTACTATAATACTGCCCCCTATGTACAGGAATATAACTACTATAATACTATCCCTATATATAAGAATTTATCTGCTTCAATATTGCCTTCTATGTACAAGAATATAACTACTATAATACTGCCCCTATGTACAAGAATATAACTACTATAATACTGCCCTCTATGTACAAGAATATAACTAATATAATACTGCCCCCTATGTACAAGAATATAACTACTATAATACTGCCCCTATGTACAAGAATATAACTATTATAATACTGCCCCCTATGTACAAGAATATAACTACTATAATACTGCCTCCTATGTACAAGAATATAACTACTATAATACTGCCCCCTATGTACAATAATATAACTACTATAATACTGCCCCCTATGTACAGGAATATAACTACTATAATACTGCTCCTATGTACAAGAATATAACTACTATAATACTGCTCCTATGTACAAGAATATAACTACTATAATACTGCCCCTATGTACAAGAATATAACTACTATAATACTGCTTCCTATGTACAAGAATATAACTACTATAATACTGCTCCTATGTACAAGAATATAACTACTATAATACTGCTCCTATGTACAAGAATATAACTACTATAATACTGCCCCTATGTACAAGAATATTACTACTATAATACTGCTCCTATGTACAAGAATATAACTACTATAATACTGCCCCTATGTACAAGAATATAACTAATATAATACTGCCCCCTATGTACAAGAATATAACTACTATAATACTGCCCCCTATGTACAAGAATATAACTACTATAATACTGCCCCCTATGTACAAGAATATAACTACTATAATGCTGCTCCCTATATATAAGAATGTATCTGCTACAATATTGCCCTCTATGGGCAACAATATAAAAGTTCACACGTGGGTGATGTATTCCGGGTGGAATTCCCTCAGTGTGGGGCAGTGACGTCAGCAGAGCTCATAGTTTATGTTACTCTCCGAATATTCCGAACAGTAAAATGCCAGCTCTGTAATAATATGATGGCATCTGGGCGAACAGGAACAGTGGGGCACAGATATCTTGGAAACAGAAACACACTGTGCTGCCGCTGTATAGAGGAAAGCAATGACTGGTCTTATTAAACCGTTCCTCATGAGTTCCAAATCTAATGAGATTTTACAGCTGCCACCCTGCCAGTCAGCTGTCTGTGCAGTGCTCTAATACAAGAAGCAGCAACACCTGATTGGCAATAATTGCACATTATGTTGTCGCCCCGATACTCTATTTATATGTGCATGGTGTCTTATTGCTGAGCCTGTGCCAGGGCATGGACGAGTATAAGGCTATAAATTTCTTGAAGGTTCCCTCAGGGTCTTATAGATAATGTTCTGAATGTCTGGGCACAATCTATAATCTGCTTGCAAGAAGCTTCTTGTACAGTATAGAGTGTAAGTGTCACAAATGTTACATTTTTTGGATAAATTACCATCAACCCCAACAATTTATTGTATGTTAATAATTACAGTGTTTATACTTATTCGATAAATTACGTGGTCAAAACTAAAGTATTTGCACCAGTTTTTTTTATCTAGTGGGTTCAGTTTCAGACTATGGTGTCTGGGGTGCCCTAGTTTAACACCGGGGCCCAGTTTTATTATTATTATTATTATTATTATTAAGTATTTTAGAGCGCCATTGATTCCAGGGCGCTGTACATTTGAGGGGGTAACATACATTACATAAATCTAATGAGTACAATGATAAGTGAATAATGACAATTGGCACGACAGAGGGAGTGCGGACCCTACCCGCGAAGGCTTACAATCTACAAGGAGGGGGAAAGAGACAGGAGGTGAGGGGCAGACATGTTTGTGGAGGAAGTAGTGACAACAGGTTAGTGAAGGTTATAGGCAAGCCTGAAGAAATGGGTTTTCAGGTTGCTTTTGAAGGTGGTGAAAGTGGGGGAGAGTCTGATGTGTTGGGGCAGTGAGTTCCAGAGTGTGGGTGAAGCACAGGAGAAGTCTTGGAGACGGTTGTGTGAGGAGCTGATGAGGGGAGAGCAGAGGAGAAGGTCCTGAGAGGAGCGGAGATTGCGTGAGGGGAGATATTTGGAAATTATAGCAGAGATGTATGGAGGGGAGAGGTCATGGAGAGCCTTGTAGGTCATGGTTAGTAGCTTGAAATGAATTCGCTGGGCAATGGGAAGCCAGTGAAGGGATTGGCAGAGGGGAGAGGCAGAGGAGTAGCGAGGAGAGAGGTGGATAAGACGGGCAGCAGAGTTAAGGATGGATTGGAGGGTATCTAGTGTGCTATCTTGTAGGCCACAGAGAATGTTGTTTCAGTAGTCTAGGCGGTAGATGACTAGGGCATGGACCAGAATTTTTGTAGTGTCATAGTTGAGGAATGAGCGGATGCGAGAGATGTTTCTCAGGTGGAAGCGGCATGTAGAGGTGAGGGTTTGGATGTGTGGTTTGAAAGATAGAGCGGAGTCTAGGATTACCCGCAAGGCAGCGGACTTGTGGGATCGGTGAAAGTGTAGAGCCGTTGACTGAGATAGAGAGATCAGGGGCAGGGGTAGGGTTGGACGGTGGAAAGATGATGAGCTCTGTTTTCTCTACATTTAGTTTTAGGAGACGTGATGAGAAGAAGAAGGAAATGGAGGACAGACAGTCAGGGATCCGGGAGAGTAGAGAAGTGACAGTATGAGCCGCAATGACTATCTTATAACGTAGCAGTGTCAAAAACAGCTCGATTAGGGAAATAAGGCTACAATTCCTCCCTGAACTAGAGTAATACTTGGTTCACATATACCTCCATCGCATGTTCTGTCAGGACTGACGGAAAAAAGAGCGCAGCAACCTGTGGCGAATCCTGATGGACCCATTGGATTTAATAGGATCCATCGGGCACCGTTGTTGTCCGTTGTGAAATGGATCCCATGGCTCCGATACAGATGTGAACCTAGTCTAAGGGTATGTTCCTACCAGATTTCACATCAAGTATAGTATATGATAACACAGTATGGGCACCAGTTGTTTTCTAATTAGTGGATTTAGTGCCTGATAACCCACAGTGATGCTGATTCTTGAGGCCCACCAGTGGAGTTGATTCTTGGGGGCCACCAGTGGAGTTGATTGTTGGGGACCACCAGTGGAGTTGATCGTTGGGGACCACCAGTGGAGTTGATCGTTGGGGACCACCAGTGGAGTTGATTTTTTGGGCCCACCAGTGGAGTTGATTTTTTGGGCCCACCAGTGGAGTTCATTCCGAGGGCCCATCAATGGAGTTGATTCTTGGGGCCCACCAGTGGAGTTGATTCTTGGAGCTCACCAGTGGAGATGATTCTTGGGGCCCATCAATGGAGGTGATTCTTGGGGCCCCCAAGTGGAGGTGATTCTTGGTGCCCACCAGTGTAGTTGATTCTTGGAGCGCACCAGTGGAGATGATTCTTGGTGCCCACCAGTGTAGTTGATTCTTGGGGCCCACTAATGGAGTTGATTCTCAGGGCCCACCTGTGGAGTTGACTCTTGGAGCCCAACAGGTACTTTAAATGACAACACATATGCTACATGACTTTGTTTTCTGTCTATCTTTCGCTGCCTTTCTTACTGAAAAGCATCCCCAGGTCTGCCATGCCCAGGAGCTCACCAATCCCAGGATCACACCTTGGGGATCCCCCACTTTTTGTGGGCCAGTTCAGCCTGAATGGTTTGTCTGTTCATTACAGCCACTGCTAACCAAGCATGTCCTCTCTATAGACAACAACTTTCATGGGCTGTAATGGACACCTTACAATGCTGCAGTGTCAACAACTTTCTCTGAACAAGAGTATGGGGATGTTCACTTTAGATTGGGCAGTTGAGATTTGGATTTCATTCACATATATTGCAAAGTGAAAATCCATGGCAAAATAAGAGTATTTATTTGGATTGTCTTCTCAGGTTCTTATCACCCAACTAACTCACACAAAATAATTGGAACCACCGTGACTTGCTGCTCGCTCATGAGGAGCATTGTTGCAGTCACTTGAGTTATGTATATGTTTAATGATACTGGTTAACATGAAGGGCACACAAAACTTAGAACAGAATGAAGCCAACCAGCAGTTGCATGCAACTAATACAAAGCATGTGTTAAAAATAAATGTAGGGACTCAGGGTTAAATGACAAACAGCAAAACAGACAATGATAAGGTCATTAATGGGGATGGAAAGATAGACTACTTGAATCCAGAAGCAAGACACCAAAAAATTACTGACCCCAAGAACTAATTTCCTCTAAATCAATCCTTAAAAACCTGCCCCTACCGCTGACCCTAACGCTAGATCCAGCTGGCCCTATTCTATCCCTGAAAAAAATCCTTAAAGGGGTTTATCATTTCATTAAATGGTCTTCAGAATAAGGGGACAGTGAAAACAAGCAACTTTGCAATTGGATGTCATTAGCAAAGCTGTCTTGTTATCACAGGATCCCTTATCTTCTGTTTCTATAAAAACAGTTCCCCAGTGCTGGTCGGATCCCTCCTCCTTTTCATTTCATTGGCTGACGGCTCTACTAATTTACATTCTGTCTGGCCCCTGGCCGTATTCACGGGAGCGTGCATTCCTGCCTCTCTCACTCAGAACAAGGGGCCGACAACATTTCACTCTGCACAGCCAGAAGAAACACACTAACACTGCAGCTGTTTCTACAATCAGAAAACAGCAGAATTGTTCATCGGTGCCTAAGTGTAAACATAGACGGAGCATTAGGCTGCCTCTCTCACTCAGAATAAGGGGCTGGCAGCATTTCACTCTGCACAGCCAGAAGAAACACACTAACACTGCAGCTGTTTCTAAAATCAGAAAACAGCAGAATTGTGCAGTGAGATCTGTGCTGCTCTGGATGAGTTCGTAGAAGACCTCCAGCTGTGAGAGGAGAAGAGATCAGTGCTCTGAGTTCATAGAAGGCTGTATAGACTGAATGCAGGCATGTGGTATGTAAACAGCTCTTACAAGACTGCATAGGGAGAGGAACGACACAGTGACATGTGGACTCAGAGGGGGGGGGGCACACTGACTCGGGAGCGAGCATGAACAGTGAATGATGATGTCATCCCCATTCAGTTAAGAAACACCCAGCTGGTAGGTGAAGAAGCGCCTCTGGATTTCAGGAAATGAGAGAATCAAGCTTCAAGAAAACAGCCGGGCTGATGAAGCGATACATCCCCTTTAACAATGTTCCGTGCTTTGCTGACCGTAGCCAAAACAGCACAGAACTACCAAAGGGAACTAAAGAATAGAAGACACTGAAAAACTGACAAGGTCACAACTAAAGCAAGCCGAGAACTAAGGTCAAACAAGACTTAAGCTAGCTTGCTACAAAAAAAACTAAACCAGAACAGGTCACAACAGAACTAAATATGTAAGAATCTAGAATAAGAATGCAAGCAGATCACAAGACTCAAGCTCTCAGAGCAACAGTATACTCTGCGCCAGTCACCAAATGAACCTCAGCTTTACAGAGGGCTAGCAATCAACCATTCCCACCAATCGAGCTCACTTGTGACGCATGGTCAGCCGATCAGATGTGAGAGTTGTTTGAGCCAGTTGTTCCTCACCTGACCTAATAAGAAGGTGAAGGCGAAATGCCAGGGGGATTCCTGCCATTCGTAACTTCCTTCTGTTCTTGACCTCAGTACCCGAAAAGACATTTGAGATGTGCTAGGACTCCAACCAACCATAGAGTCTTACTTTACCAATGTTATAATGTCTATGTGACCAAATCCACATGATTTTGTAATGAGAGAGTTATACTTTTGGTCTAGTAGTGTCTCTCTACTGTACTGTGGGAACTTTTGAGTTGGCTCCTTTATTTTGACTTTTCTCCATTTTTCTTTAAAATCACTTTTTTATTTCTTTCCGAGCTCTCGTGTAACCTGCAGCCATTTATCTGAGGTCTCCACCCGAACCTAGGGAACAATAATTAACGCTGAGGTATTCCATAAAAATGTATTCCAGAACTTTTGGCTAGCTGCTAGGAATTACAGCGTGAGTCAGTCTGGGTGTTCACCGTAGAGGGCAGATGTTAAAATATTGGATCAAGTATCTTATGTGGTACTCCTGTAAAGGTGGGACGGTGGCACGTTTCATGACTTCAGCCTCTGTGTTCCGTGGTGCTGCTGATGTAACCCTGTAGGGACTTACATGTGATATGTATTGGCTTGTCTCCACAACAAAACCAGAATTTTTGACCTTGAGGGACTGATGTGTCGATAATGTTCTGCAGGCTCTTTTCACGCTGCCAGAATTGTGTGAGATACATGATGTCATCTTTGGAATTTTTAAATAATATTTGGTTGGCATGGGTGCAGACTCTGCAATTCTTCGACCTTCGGATTGCACTAAACAAAGGGTTTCTCTATGCCCCAGAGAACAAGCTCCGAATTGCGCAGAGAACAATCATCTATGTGAAAGGGGAAGACTTTGCTTACAGAGTCTATTAGAGAATGGTGTACACATTTTTTTCAACATTTTAATGGCCATTTTTTACAGGATCTATTTATTTTGTTATTGATAGAACTTGTTCCTGACCACGTAGAGGGTGTAACATTGCAACAGAAAGCAACAAAACTTATAATGAAGCCAACCAGTAGTTGCATCCATGTAATACGAAAAGTGTATAAAAAATAAATGTAGGGACTCACCATTGGATGAGGGACAGCAAGATGGACAAGATGGAAGGACAAATGACCCTAACAACTGGATTTCCCTACCTCTGTTCCTAACTTATCCTTGGCGCTGGCCCTAACATCAGAAGCCCTGGTCCTATTCTAGCCCTGATGATATCTCTACTAATGTCCTTCAGCTATGGCGGCCCTAACTAAAACAGTACAGAACTGTCAAAGAAAACACAGGAATAGGATACAATGCAAAAATGACACAGGGCAGAACAGAAGCAAGACATCAAAAGACAACTGATCCTAACAGCCAGATTTCCCTACCTCTGTTCTTAACATGTCCCTAGCGCTGTCCCTAACATCAGTCGCCCTGGCCCTATTTAACCCCTGAAGATATCTCTAGCAATGTCCCTCAGCTATGGCGGCCTTAACTAAAACAGTACAGAACCACCAAAGAAAACTCAGGAATAGGATACAACGCAAAAATGACTTGAATCCAAAAGCAAGACATCAAAAGACAAATGACCCTAACAACTTGATTTCCCTACCTCTGTTCCTAACTGTCCATAGCAATGGCATTAACATCAGATGTCCTGGCCCTATTTTATCCCTGAAGATATCTCTACCAATGTCCCTCAGCTATGGTGGCCCTAACTAAAACAGTACAGAACCACGAAAAAAACCTCAGAAATAGGATACAACGCAAAAATGACTTGAATCCAAAAGCAAGACATCAAAAGACAACTGATCCTAACAACTAGATTTCCCTACCTCTGTTCCTAACATGTCCCTAGTGCTGGCCCTAGCATCAGACGCCCTGGCCCTATTCTACCCCTGATGATATCTCTACCAATGTCCCTCAGCTATGGTGGCCCTAACTAAAACAGTACAGAACCACGAAAAAAACCTCAGAAATAGGATACAACGCAAAAATGAAACAGGGCAGAACAGAAGCAATAGAGAATTGAGACAAAACAGGGCTCTAGCAAACTGAAAAGAGATAACTAACCAAAACAATACTAAATGCTAGAAACAGAATGCAATAAACTCACAAGACACAATCTCTAAGTTAGCAGCACACACAGCCTCAGCCACCAAGTAAAACAAATCTTTTATAGAAGACTAGAAATTAACCATTCCCAAATAATTAAGCTCACATGTGCAGCATGGTCAGCAGGATAGTTCAGAGAGTTGTGTGAGACAATTGCATAGTAAGCAGGAGAAGATGAAATGGCCAAAGGATTCCTGCCATTCGTAACAGTGGTGTCCAGCTTGTTTGGCCACATTGTGCCGGAGAAATGTCACTCAGTAAGTGATTGTTTAGGCTTCTAATAACCATTTCCGGACCACCTTCATTTCTTCAATATACAACCAAGAATGGCTGTAACATCGAGGATTAAGGCGGTGTTCACACGGCTTAAAATGGGACGTATCTCGCCCCGTATTTCGCGCCGTACTGCGCTAAATATGGGGTTAGATACGTCCCAGTCATTACGGTAATCCACAGTTCTCATAGAGAACTATGGATTACGTCTCCTCTCCCCGCTTGCCGTATTGCGCGTATACGCGCCGTGAATAATGGATGTCTATGGGCCCCACCCCTGCTGCAGAGCACACGGTGTAATTGTGGGCGAACTACGTCCCGCAATTATTGTTGTGTGAACATAGCCTAAAGCTCCTTTTCCACAGACCGATAATTCCTAATTAGGAGCGCCATTTACGTATTGTAAGTCAATTGGCGCTCTTTAAAAGGAGTCTTTACACTCTTTGATTTCTGGACATTGATGGCCACATGAATGATTGTTCAGAACTTGCCGATTTTTCCTATGTCTATTTACTCTAATTTTTGTCAGCAGTACATTTTCTGCCGAAAAAGGATTTTTAGTGCTGCTCAAAAAAGGCAAAGTCAAGAAAACAAGTGCTTGCGCTTTCATTGGCCTTTTACAGTTGAAACCAGAAGCTTACATAAACTACATAAAAAGAAACATCTGCAGGTTTTTCTCACTCTCTGACATAAAATCAGAATAAACCTTCCCCGTTTTAGGTCAATTAGGAACCAAAATTATTTATATTTGCCAAATTCAGAATAATGAAAGAGAGAATTGTTTAAGGCATTTTTATTACGTTCTGCAAAGTCAAAAGTTTATATACACTAGGAATACTATGATGATGATGTCATGTCTTTGCACGCTTCTGGTTTATTGGCAACATCTGAGTTAATTAGAGACACACCTGTAGTTGTATTTTAGTTCAGAAACTAACTGCTTCTGTGTGTAACACCATGGGAAATTCTAAAGAAATCAGCCAAGATATCAGGAAGGGAATTGTGGACTGGCACAAATCTGGATCATCTGTGGGTGCAATTTCCAGATACCTGAAGATCCCTCGTTCATCTGTACAAATAAGATGGGAATGTTCAGCCATCATACCGCTCAGGAAGATTGAGTCATTATCCACAGTGAAACGAGTACTGTAACGTCATGGGCTGAGAGGCCACTCTGCCAGGAAGAAGCCATTACTCCAAAAGAAACATATAAAAGTCAGATTCATGTTTGCAAATGCACAGGAACAAAGACTTACATTTTTGGAGACCTCTCCTGTGGTCTGAAAAAGCTAAAATTTAACTGTTTGGCCATAACGACCATCGTTAAGTTTAGAGGAAATAGGGAGAAGCTTGGAAGCCTAAGAACAGCCTCAACTGTGAAACACGGGTGTGGCAGCATCATGTTTGTTGCGAACGGCGCCGCAGCCCGAAACTCGGGCTGCGGGGGCGCCGCCGCGGGTGTCGGGCGACAGGCACACTTGTCCTCCTGCACGTCAGTACTCACCCGGCCACGCTCCTGTGTCCCTGCAGCCTCCTGCTGCCCGGCGTGCGCGTCCCCGTGCTCTAGGGCACGCGCCGGCTCTGTAAAATTTAAAGGGCCGGTGCACCGGTAATTGGCTAATTGCCGGGCACTGCCTCTATATTACCTGGGCGCTTCCGCCCACTCCCTGCCGGATCTTTAGTGCCTTGCCTATTGAGAAAGCGTTCCCAGTTGTCTAGTTCTGATCTACCGTGTACCGTACCATTTGCTTCCGTCTCCTGACCACGATTCTTGCCGCCTGCCCTGACCTTCTGCCTGTCCACGACCACGAACCATAGCCGCCTGTCCTGACCTTCTGCCTGTCCCCGACTACGAGCCTGTCTTACGATTTTGTACCACGCAACACCTCGGCTGCCTCCGCAAGCAAGTCACGTCAGGGGTAGCGACCTGGTAGACTCCCGCCGCAGCAAGTCCATCCCGCTTTGCGGCGGGCTCTGGTGAAAACCGGGACCTACTTAGACTCCGCTCCCTGGCGTGGCTTACACCACCGCTTGCGGGGGTCCAGTGGATCCACTTCTACGTCCGGGACCGTTACAGTAAGATCCGGCCATGGATCCCGCCAAGGTACCGCTGCCCAGTGTGGCGGACCTCTCTCGCGTGGTGGCCCAGCAGTCTCAACAACTGGCCCAGCAGGCGCAACAGCTGGATCAGTTGACCACTATGATGCAGCAGCTCGTTACTACCCAGCAGCAGCCTTCACCTCCTCCCGTGGCCGCCTCCACTCCGGCGACGCCACTGACTCCGTTGGGACCCAAGCTTCGTTTGTCGCTGCCTGCCAAATTTGACGGCGACCCCAAGCTCTGCAGGGGATTCCTCACCCAGTGCACCATGCACATCGAGTTAATGGGGGACCAATTCCTGTCTGAACGTTCCAAGGTGGCGTTTGTGGTCAGCCTGTTGTCCGGGAAGGCCCTGGCCTGGGCTACACCTCTCTGGGACAGGAGCGATCCGGTGACTGCGGACCTGCCTGCCTTCCTCTCTGAATTCCGCAGTGTCTTCGAGGAGCCAGCACGGGCATCATCTGCAGAGACGGCACTCTTGAACCTGCGCCAGGGCGAAAACTCAGTCGGAGATTATGCGGTACAGTTTCGCACCCTGGCATCAGAGCTGTCCTGGAATAACGCCGCACTGTGCACCACCTTTAAGAAGGGCCTTTCCAGCAGGGTTAAGGACGCCCTTGCAGCAAGAGATTTGTCTTCCTCTTTAAGCGAATTAATCCACCTGGCCACCGGCATAGACGTGCACTTTGCAGAGAGGCAAGAAGAGCTGCGCCAAGATCGTGACCTGGCGCAACCCCTCCGTCTGCCACGCCTGGCTCCGGTATTCCAGAGGCCTCCACTGCCGATTCCTTTACCGTCTGGGGAAGAGCCCATGCAGGTGGATCAGGCTCACATCTCTGAACAAGAGTTATCCCATCGGCGGGCAGAAAAGCTGTGCCTGTACTGCGCCAGTCCGGATCATTTTCGGAGGAGCTGTCCGCTTCGCCCCCAACGTCCGGGAAACGCCCGCACCTAGGTCATGTTGGGTAGGCATCCCTAGGTGAGAACTCTTCCTCTCCGCGCTTGACTATGCCGGTGGAGGACTGACTCGGGACTTGTATTCCAGGCTCCTGCTTTACTGGACGCCGGCTCCGCCGGGAATTTTATCCGTGCCGCCCGTGTATCCCGGTATTAGCTTTCAGTGGTTAGACTGGAGAAGCCATTGGTGATATCCTCGGTCACAGGGGAGCTCCTTGAAGACGCCATTCAGTACAGGACCAAGCCAGTGACCCTCCACGTGGGCGTCTAGCACAAAAAGAAGATCTCCCTCTACGTGCTGTCTCGATCTTCCTCAGCGATCCTGTTGGGGCTTCCGTGGCTGCAGCGCCATGCCCCTACGCTTAATTGGAAGACAGGCGAGGTCGTGTGCTGGGGTCCTGACTGCCGGAACCTCTGCCTGGTGGCATCCCGCCCGGTGCGCTCCGTTCCTTCCCAACCATCCTCCAGGCCTCTGCCAGATCTGCCCACGGAATACCGGGATTATGCGGACGTCTTCTCAGAGAAGCAGGCCGAGACCCTTCCACCTCATCGCCCCTACGAATGCCCAATTGATTTACTACCGGGAACCAGTCCTCCCAGGGGCAGAGTCTTCTTGCTGTCGGTACCGGAGACCCAGGCCATGTCGACCTACATTCGGGAAAACCTTCAGAAGGTCTTTATACGCAAATCTTCCTCTCCAGCGGGGGAAGGATTTTTCTTTGTGCAGAAGAAAGATGGCTCCCTACGGCCCTGTATCGACTATCAGGACCTTAACAAAATCACTGTGAAAAATCGCTACCCCTTGCCATTGATCACTGAACTGTTTGACCGCCTTCGTGGGGCAAAGATTTTTTCCAAGTTTGACCTGCGAGGGGCCTACAATCTCATCCGCTTTCGTGAGGGGGATGAGTGGAAGACTGCTTTTAACACACGGGATAGTCACTTTGAGTACCTCGTCATGCCCTTCGGTCTGTGCAATGCCCAAGCAGTCTTCCAAAAATTTGTAAATTATATCTTCCGGGATCTCCTCTACACGCGTGTTGTGTCGTGGTCTACCTAGACGACATTCTGGTGTTTTCTGCTGATTTGGAGACTCATCGCTCCCATGTCCGCCTGGTGTTGGAGCGGCTACGTGCCAACCACCTCTACGCTAAATTAGAGAAATGTCTCTTCCACCAGACCAGTCTCCCGTTCCTTGGTTACGTCATCTCGGACCACGGGTTACAGATGGATCCTGCCAAGTTGTCGGCCGTTTTGCAGTGGCCTCGGCCGGTGGGTCTACGAGCCATACAACGCTTCCTGAGCTTCTCGACACCCAACGTGACCGGGGGGTCATCGAGAGGAGGACCAGAAGCCTGCTGACCCGCACAGACTGCCGGACGAACTCCTGTCCCTTCCTGATGAGGCTTGCGCAACCTCACTGAATCACGGTAAGTCTACTCATATTCTGTATATGTTTACTTGCCTGTGAATTGGGGACGTGATAGTTAGTAATCCGGTTGTTAGACGGGGCAGTGGGTTGAACGTCTGAGTAGTACGGACATTTGTGTTTCTCCTCCGATGGTCTCGAACCGCAGCACTGTGAGAATTCTTTCATTACCACGTACGGCTCAGTTGGTCACTGTTACTGCATATGATTGACAGAATTAGAAAGAGGAAGTAAAAACAGCCCGAGTACAGTGAGAAAAAAGGGGAAGTTGTCTGTTTGTTAAAAAAAAGAAATTGTGTTTAGTGCCGTAACATTTTTAAACTGGGACTAGGCTGTCAATCCGAGAAAGGAGACAGGGCAGGTGTCCAACAGGACCCTTACGGTCCCATAAGTTCATTTAGGGACTTGGTAGAAAATTACTCCTTTTAGGAGTTGTAGATGTACACGTGAACTGCGTTTGGGGTTGGGGACCCAACTACAAGATCCTTAACCGGGGAAGGTGGATCTTGGGGTGATAACTTTTGAGTTTAAACACTTAGTGAGCAGCTGCACTGGTGTTGTATCTCTGTTAGTAATTATGTTGCGGCTATTTAAACGTAAACAGACCCTCCTGCAGGGGCAAAGACGGCAGTAGAATTGGTCAGGCAGAGAAGGAAAGAAATATGTGAAAGAAGTGAGTCGCTTTGTACAAATTAGCTGGATTGCCGTCAGACAGCAGACTGCAGCCCAGCATGTGGAAAGATATTACTTAACACAGGAAGAGGCATGTTGGAAGAAAAAGGGCTTATTAGAAGCTGCACAAGTCATCTCAGTCGCGAGGGCTTTACAATTTGAAGGTTTATGCAGAAGTTAAGGGAGAAGGGGGAGATTGAAAAAGCTAAAAATGCTGTTTGGTATGTAAAATCTGTTTGTGCCAAAATTAAATGTAACTAAAATGTTGATGCGCCACCGCCCTTGAGGGCTTGGAAATGGACGGAAGGGTGGACCTGAAACAACGTGTGGGTTGCAGAACCCGGACTTCCGTGAAACGTGCTTCAGTTGTGTGGCACCAAACGCCCTCTCTGCGTATTTCCTACTCTGCTTCTGTTGCAAATGTCATCTTTGGGTGCGGACGGAGGCGGGGCCCCCGGGGAACTTCCTCGGGCGGCCATCTTGGTTCACCCTCGGCAGCCATCTTGGTTATGCCAACAGGAACTTCCTCTGGGGGCCATCTTGGGGCACCCTCGGCAGCCATCTTGGTAAAACCCACGAACCCGGAACAAACCCCCTTGAAATCCGGTAAATAACGACTTCTGGACATATTAACAGGCCCAACTTCGATAGGCCACAGCCCAGAGGAGCTAAACCCACCCCTCCTCTCCGGTTGTCTAAATTGTTCCCCAGTGTACACAGCCAGAAAGCCCAACCGGCTGACACGACTCATGAATGCTCAGCTCCCGGAACTCCCATTATCTGATCTTACTACTCCCGATGTCCCACGGGTCCCGCCTCGAAGGACCCAGTCCCATGCCTCGGTCTCATATGACCCACCCGGTTCCTAGATAGGGGATCCTACCATTACAGAACAAGGGAAACGGGGGTGTTTCAGAGAATGTACACCACTGTGTAAAGGGGGACAGATTCACTCTCAGTGTGGGTTAGGGAAAGATCTTGGTACGCTTAATGTGGGGAGCCATGGTAAATGCTGCTAACTCAGACTGGAGCATAGGTCGGGATTAAGCCCGCCGGATTTTTAGAACTTGGAGGTCCCCAGATACAAGGCAGACAGCAGAACCTTAGTAGCCCAAGGTAACCGAGTGGAAGTAGGGAAATAGCTGTCCACCGGCCCTGGTCGCCTTCCCCTGCTCTATCCTGATCCATGCTGTAGGCCCAATTTATGACAGGAAATCAACCCTGAAGACAGTGCGCCGCTTGCTCGGGTCAGCCATATGGAAGCCTCTAGTGTATTCATCCAACGTGAGCAGGGAACGCATGCCAGACAGATCAATAGCTCTGCCACTAATTTCTTCAGGCATCTTTGGGTACCCAATGAGTGGCTGTATAGAAGAAGTGGCGGACATAGTGCAACAATACTTTTGCAACACAACCCACCACACTTGGTAAAATAAAGATCGTGGCAAGTTCTCCAGATGCCGCTGATGCTGTGAAGAGAGCTATCCTACACAGGATGGAGCCAAGCATACCCGATGTCCAGCCACCCCCTACACCACCTACTTTCCAGCCACAATACTCTGAAGTTGACTCCTTTGAATATGTAAATCTACGTTCTAGAAATCATCCATTTACTCCACAGCTGATTAGGCCTGCAGCACCGCCTCCAGAAACCGAGGATGAAACCCTCAGGTATGTCAAGTTTACCCCAAACCAGGTTTCAACTCTAGTGAACCAGCTCCTGGATCCAGAAAAGCACCCTATGCCTTTTTATAGAAGACTGGTGCAAATACAGAAGACCTATGCAGCGACCTGGCAGGATCTAATGGCCATACTTGAAATTAAGGCCACAGATAGCTATCTACCTATAATAAAGGCAGATCTGGATGATGCTAGACTCACTTCCACGGATTCTTGGGGACTCAGGCTGACCTTATGCGAACAATTGAAGAAATGGGCACAGGACATGCTTACGGACCAAGCTGTGTCATGCAATTGTCCAACAAGAAGAAGATGAATCTGTGGAAAAATATGCAGCTCGCATCACGCAACAATTTGAAGATTTGGGATTTCTCAGCTCAAAAAAAGACCCATACCTCTTGCTGACCCCTTTGCATTCATGGATGGGTACAAGAACAATTAAAGGACAAGATTAACTCTGTAAAGGCCTGAAACTGTGACTTACCACTGAAGGAAGCTGTTATTATTGCCAAAGGGTTCCATAAAGCACTGGTCAGGGAGAAGAAAGATGGGAAGAAAAAGAAAGTAATGATGACCTCAGGTTCAGGGGCGGACCCAGACCAAGAAAGTGCTGAGTGTGTGTTACCAATGATGCCAAATCTGACTCAACAAAATCAAGTGTATCAACCTGTTCCTCAACCACCAGTACAGTATGACTTCAGTGTTCCTTGATGTTGCCTTCTAATATCACGTTCCAGAACTGTCACACAATTAATCCTGCCACCCTACTGCCACATTCCAGGGGGGGAGTATGACGAGGAGGACCTGAATAACCTGAAACACTTTCCCCACGACTGCCTGGCAGCTCTTCAATCTCAAACTTCTGCACCATCAAATGTGAAAGAGACTGAACTCCAAGATGCAGACCTTGAACTATGGACGGATGGCTCCAGATTTGCTGACCACGCCGGTAGGTTCCACACAGGATATGCAGTCACCTCTGAAACAGAAGTCCTGATGGCTGAAGCACTTCCTGCCCACATGTCGGCCCAAGAAGAAGAGCGAATAGCCTTACAGATGGCCTGTGACATTGCAGCTGGATTAAGAGCCAACATCAAGACAGACTCAAGATATGCCCACGACATAGCCATGAAATTTGGGGATCCTTTGGAAGAATAAGGTTTCATCACTGCATTTAGGAACCCGGGTGAAGCATGCGGAACGCATTCAGAGCCTCAAAGGAAAACCATCCTGAAGCCTACAGAAGTTGCAATTATCAAGGTCAAGGCGCATGGAAAAGTAAACTCTAAGGACGCCAGAGGAAATCAATTGGCAGATCAAGCAGCCAAACAGGCATGCCTTGGGGAATGTGTCAGGCAGGTGGCAGAACCAGAATCAATTTCCCATCATGGTGACCACCAGAGCCCAGAAGAAGCAATTCAAAGAAGATGAACGACTGCAAGAGACCAAAAAGACCCCCAGAGACAAATTGGGCTGGGTTTGACCGCCTCATGACAAATTAAGGGGGAGAACAAGTTCACACGACCAAGGAAAAAAAGGAAAGAATGGAAGGATCAAGGGCCAAGATGGAGAAAAGGAATCTGAAGAAGGATGGACTCATTTGCCCTCCTAAAAAGGAATGTACCCAAACCTTGCAACATGGGCACATGGCATCACTCACAGAGGAAAACACAGGCTCTAGCCTATGTAAGAAGTTCTACTATGCACCTGGAATATTTAACAACAAATCACAGCCTACAACAGAGCTTGTCAAATTTGCAAAACCTGCAACCCGGCCAAAACAGAGAAGATGCCACCACAACACTTGGCCAAGCCTGATTAACCCATACCAAAGGATACAAATGGACCACATACAACTTCCTTTAAATCAGGCAAATATGAATATGTTCTATGGTAGTGGACATGTTTCGGGATGGCCAGAGGCATACCAGTCACCAACATGACAGCTAAGTCACAGCTAAGAAATTTATCACAGAGGTTATCTTTAGATTTGGAATACCCCAAGTTGTGGAAAGTGATCAGGGTCCAGCATTTACAGCCACGATTTACTCAGAATTATGGGAGATGTTAGGAGCTGGTGTAGGATTACATACCCCATATCATCCCCAAAGCTCAGGGAAGGTGGAGAGGATGAATGGGACACTGAAAAACAAATTGCTAAAAATGAGTCAGGAAAGTCCATTAGAATGGCCAGAATTGCTGCCCATTGCCTTGTATCATGTCAGACATTCCCCACAGGCTAGACATGGGTTAACCCCACATGAAGTCCTTTTTTGGGGCACCCCCCAAGATAGGAGAGATCAAAAACCAGGAGCTATCAGAATCACATGATAAAGTGGTAACATTTGTTGTAGAACTTGCTAAAGAATTGACTAACACCCATTCTATAGTTTCTGCTTCCCTTCCAGAATCCTCAGGTGAAGTGATGCACAGCTTTGCACCAGGGATAAGGTGTATGTGAAGAAGCCTATCAGGAAAAACGGTCTTGACCCCAGATTTGAAGGTCCTTATCAAGTCCTGCTGACTACCCCAACCACTGTCAAATTGGAAGGGAAAAACACCTGGATACACGCCTCCCACTGCAGACGAGATCCTAGCGAATCATGAAGCTCTATATCCTTTCTATATTACTCACTCTGATAGTGTACAGGGGGGCAGCAGAACCTACTGTTTACTGGGTAAATCTGACTAAACCTGTGAATACTTGGACATTTGATTATTGTACCGTGGCCCCATGTAGTGACAGGGACAGGGCGGGGCTGGGTTATAGGCCAGATGGGCCCCAATACTATCTTTGTGTTACCAGGCCAGGGCATGACTACTGTTATTACTGGTCAGACGCAGCTTGGAATACAGGGGATGATTGGGGATACAGACCTGAAGAAGCCATGACGAGTAAGGATAAAAATGGAAAATCCCTTAGGACTAGAATGACTCTTACCAAGGTGGGGGCCCAAGCCAGGTGGGATAAATGTAACTTTAGTGCCAAAGTATGTAGCCCCATAATATTGAATTTAGAAAATGCCAAAACACCAGAATGACCCTGCAGAACCGATTGGCAGTTGACATGATACTAGCAGAAAAGGGAGGTGTCTGTGCCATGATAGGAGAAGAATGCTTTACATATATCCCTGATAACACTGGTGTTAATGGAAAAACCACAGTGGCAATCTCCCAAATTGTCGACCTATCAGTGGAACTTAAGAAACACTCTGGGATAACCAACTCTTGGGGTGATTGGTTCACCTTATGGACCCATGGATGGGAGGGGAAATGTTGACCCAAATAGGGATTGCTATAGGATGTGTTCTCCTGGTACTGATGATACTCTCAATTTGCATTATCCCCTGTATCAGAAGAATGATGACTAAAACCATAGAGGCAGGAACAAAGGGAATATTTGTAAATGGATCCACTGATGGCAGGACCCGATATCGATATGAAAACAATGATGATGTATGATGACATAACGATCCCCACCCCAGAATACACAGGGCTAATTTAGGGATAGTGAGGATCTGACTTTCCTATGTGAAAGACCTTTAAGTGGGAGGCTATCTGCAGGGATAGGTTGTCACCCAAGAGTGTGAAGAGGAACGAAGCACATTGGAACAGATCATGAGGTTCACACAAGATTAGGAAAATTAGTATTTAGGGGGGATTGTCAAGTCTGATATACATATATATGAGTGTTGTATCCTTTTATACTTTTATATGCTTCAAATTCTATTTTTTCCCTTGCTACTGATCTGCTAGCTATAAGTAACTATGCAAGATAAGATGGCGCCGACATCCTGTGCACCGCACCCAGATGACGTCAATACTGATAGAAAATACTGGAAACCAGATGTCTTACCAGAAATCAGATGACTTACTGGAAACCACCCGAGATGAAGTTAATACTGTGGCAAACCTGAACCAATCAGAAGTAGACTACAGAGGATGTCTGATTTGCTGAAATAATAACCACGCCTTAACCATGCCCCTTTCCTTTCCTGTCTATATACTTGTGCACTGAATAAACCCCAGTAGTGCTGATTGGACCAGGGTGAGAGCATGAGCTGTGTTTGAAATGGAACTTTTTATCTGTGTCATTCTTGGCGCTGTGCACACATGCTACCTGATTGGGAGTGACTGACTGACCTGGGTATTGCCGCTTCACAACCCCGACAGAATTACTATCGTCAGTTTATTCAGCACTATTCTACGTTGGTGGCGCCTATCATTGCACTTACCAAGAAGAACACCAACCCTAGGCAGTGGCCGCCAGAGGCCGCCAGAGGCCGAAAAGGTGTTTGTTCAGCTTAAGACAGCCTTCGCCTCCGTTCTCGTCCTGACCAGACCTGATACCGAGAAGCCATTCTTTCTGGAGGTGGATGCCTCCTCGGTCGGGGCTGGCGCAATTCTGACGCAGAAGGGACCTAAAGGTAAGATGGTCACCTGTGCCTTTTTCTCCAAAACTTTCTCCCCTGCGGAGAAAAATTACACCATCGGGGATCGGGAGTTGCTGGCTATCAAACTGGCCTTAGAGGAGTTGCGTTATCTTCTGGAAGGCGCACGCTATTCCATCACCATCTACTCCGACCATAAAAATCTTCAATACCTCCAATCGGCCCAACGCCTCAACCCACGTCAAGTCAGGTGGTCCCTCTTCTTCTCGCGCTTTGACTTCCAGATACATTTTCGGCCAGCAGAGAAGAACGTCAGGGCCGATGCACTCTCCCGTGTCTCCGATGTGTTGGGGGAGGAGGCTGTGCCCCAGCATATAATTTTCCCCGAACGCCTGATCTCTGCGGCTCCGGTGGATCTTCGAAAGTTGCCTCCTGGGAAGACCTACGTCCGTCCTGCGCTACGGAGGAGAATTTGAAATGGGGATACTGTTCTCTAGTGGCCAGTCACCCTGGAGCACGCAAATCGTTCCTCCTAATCTCCCGTTTTTACTGGTGGCCGGAGCTTGCGAGGGACATCAAGGAATTTGTGAAGTCCTGCGTTACTTGTGCTCGTAACAAGACTCCTCGCCACAAACCCGCGGGTTTGCTCCAGCCTCTGCCCATCCCTAGGGCCCCTTGGACTCATGTGGCGATGGATTTCATCACGGATCTGCCTCCCTCCTCGGGCAACACGGTCATCTGGGTGGTCGCGGACCGTTTTTCGAAGATGGCGCACTTTATCCCGTTGCCAGGTCTACCATCTGCCCCCCAGTTGGCCAGCCAGTTTTTTCTCCACATCTTCCGCCTACACGGACTACCCCAGCATATTGTCTCGGATCGGGGGTCCAATTTGTGTCAAGGTTTTGGCGGGCTCTCTGCTCTAGGTTGCAGGTGAACCTAGATTTTTCCTCTGCCTACCACCCGCAGACAAACGGCCAAGTGGAGAGAATCAGATCCTTGGGGGCTATTTGCGGCAATTTGTCTTGGCTCGACAGGATGACTGGGCCAGCTTACTTCCTTGGGCAGAGTTTTCCTATAACTACCTGGAGTCGGAATCCACTGGTACCTCTCCATTTTTCATCGTCTATTGCCAGCATCCCCGCCCTCTGTTACCATTGTCTTCTCCGTCTGAGGTGCCGGCAGTGGATACTTTTGCTCGAGATATGGTGTCCATCAGGAAACAGATGCACCAGTCTCTGCAGCATGCGTCCGCACGCATGAAGGTCCAAGCGGACAAAAATAGAAGACCCTCCCCAGTGTTTTCTCCTGGTGACAAGGTGTGGCTATCGGCCAGATATATCCGGCTCAAGATCCCCTCGTACAAATTGGGCCCCCCGTACGCAGAACCATTTGAAATTCTCAGTCGCATCAACCCGGCCGCCTATAAACTCCGGCTCCCATCCACAATGCGTATTCCCAATGCCTTCCATGTCCTCTTGTTGAAACCCGTGGTCCTGAACCGCTTTTCCCAGAGGATCACTCCTCCGTCTTCCGAAGCGGAATCCACCAACATCTTCACTGTAAATGAGATCCTGGATATGAAGACCATCAGGGGAAAGTGGCATTTCCTTATCGACTGGAAGTAATTTGGTCCTGAAGAAAGACAACATCCTGGACCGTGAGTTGCTGCAGAAATTCCTCTAGGCCAGGAAGAAGGGGAGGGCTAAGGGAAGGGGGTACTGTTGCTCTGCCCTGCCTCCGCTACCGGGATGAGTGCCGCCGCTGCCCGGGTGTCAGGCGCACTCGTCCTCCTGCACGCCAGTACTCACCCGGCCGCGCTCCTGTGTCCCTGCAGTCTCCTGCTGCCCGGCCAGTATTTACCCGGCCACGCTCCTGTGTCCCTGCAGTCTCCTGCTGCCCGGCGTGCGCGCTCCCGTGCTCTAGGGCGCGTGCCGGCTCTGTAAAATTTAAAGGGCCAGTGCACAGGTAATTGGCTAATTGCCGGGCACTGCCTCTATATTACCTTGGCGCTTCCGCCCACTCCCTGCCAGATCTTTAGTGCCTTACCTATTGAGAAAGCGTTCCCAGTTGTCTAGTTCTGATCTACCGTGTACTGTACCATTTGCTTCCGTCTCCTGACCATGATTCTTGCCGCCTGCCCTAACCTTCTGCCTGTCCACGACCACGAACCATAGCCGCCTGTCCTGACCTTCTGCCTGTCCCCAACTACGAGCAAAGGGGAAACCCCCAAAAATGGCTCAGTTTCCCCCCATTGTGTGAGGGAAATTGGCCAAAACCCCCTTTCCAAAAAATTGGAGAAACTTGTGGAAGAATCCCAAAAAGTTTTGAACCCCAAATCCTTCAGGGTTTTAAAGGGGAAAGCTACCAAATACTAATGAAAAAAATGTAATAAAAATGCCTTAAAAATTTTTCCCTTCATTTTTTGCTTTTTGGGAAATCTAAATAATTTTGGGGTTTCCCTTTAAATTTACCTGAAATGGGAAAGGGGTTTTTTCGATTTCATGTCCCGCGGTGAGAAAAAACCTGCGGAAAGGGGCTTTCTATAGAATGTAAAAACTTCCCTTTTTCCCCTGTTAAGGAGTCAAATTTTTAAGGAAACAAAATTCCCTTTTAAAACCACCCGTGTAAAAAAAGTCGTTTATCCGGGTTTCTTTTGGGTTTTAAACCCTTTTTTTCTAAAAGGGAAAAAGTATGGGAAAACCCTCTAAAGATTTTGTTGCCCACGGGAACCCCCCAGAGCTCCCTTTTATTTCTATTTGTGCTCCGAAAAAAAGAAAGTGGCACGGCTGATTTGTTCCCCTATGGGTCTGGGTTTCTGTGAGCTCTGAAGTTGCTAGAGAAACTGATTTGGGTTTTTATGAGCTTTTGAAATTGGGTTTCTAAGACTCGATTGGGGTTTCCATGACTCTGATTAGTTTTCTATGGTTGATTGGTTGGGGGTGGGTCCTGATTGGTTTTGGTTTTTGGGGCCTGATTGGGTTCTTTTTATTTTCTGATTGGTTGCTATGGACTCTTATTGGTTTCTTTGGACAACAAAGACAGTCCTAGCAGTTTAATATATAGACCCCCCTGTTTTCCATCTTTTTTTTTTTGTTTTTTTTACTTCCCGGGGGTTTTCATTCCCCCCATGATTTTTTTGGGTTGGGCCAAAACTTTTTATTTTATCCTCATTACGTTTCTTGGCTATTTCATGGTTAGTAATGGTTATGACCTCGACTGCACCATTACAGTGCCACAACCTGCAACAGTTTCAGCTCAAGTCAGCTAAAGGTCACTTCCTTCCTCCAAATAATGCCTTCCCCTTATTTCATACTATAGACCCGGGGGGCCCGGCCCAACCCAGCCCCAATTTAAATGGGGCCCGGCCGTTTCCCCATGAATTAAATTTAAAACAGTGAGGTCTGTCTCAGGGTGGGACTTTCACTGATTAAGTTTTCCCGAAATTTGCTGCTGGCCCGTTCAAAACGGGGGCGGACCCGAGAGAGGAGGGCCCCGGGTCCGGCACAGGGGG
This sequence comes from Phyllomedusa bahiana, assembly GCA_025379985.1. Classification (NCBI taxonomy): domain Eukaryota; kingdom Metazoa; phylum Chordata; class Amphibia; order Anura; family Hylidae; genus Phyllomedusa; species Phyllomedusa bahiana. Next base: position 32,700 of record JAODAL010040939.1, read on the forward strand.
GGCCCCGGGGGGGGAAGGGGTGTAAAAAACCAAACTTTGGGAATTGGGGAATGCAGCTGTGACTGGGAGCGCGGGCCCCCTCTCAGCAGCGTCCCCCTCCTCTCCCCAGTCCTGTAGCGATTCTCCCCCCAGCCATTTATGTGGCGGCCCCCCTAATCTGCCCAGGCTTTTTTGTGGTGGGCCCCATTCTCTCCACACACACACAAGGCTGGGGGGACGAGGGGGCCCCCACACACATACACACGAGAACCTACCCCCTTTGGGTACAGCTATTTGGCTACCACCTCCCTCTGAACTCCCTACCCCCCACACTTGGCACCTACCTTCCTAGCAACCGGGGCTCCCTACCCCCTTGGCTACCACTACCTAGATCCCTACCCCCTTTGGCTCCAAACGGGCTACCTACCCCCCTAGCTATCAGCTACCTACCTCCCTAGTACCTCCCTCCCTAGCCCCAGTTTCCCTGGCTACCTACCCCCTTTGGGCTACCACTCCTCACCACCCCCTAGCTCCCTCCTCCCCCCCACCACTTCCTGGCTCCCACCCCCCTAGTACCTAACTTCTACCCCCAGCTTCCGGTCCCCCTACCTCCTTGGCTACCGTCCCTGGCACCACCTCCCTACCCCCAGCTACCTACCTCCCTAGCCACCATCTTCCGGGCTATGTACCTCCCACTACCTCCCCCTAGCCCCAGCTTCCGGCTACCTCCCCTTTGGGCTACCATCCCTGGCTACCTACCTCCCTAGCCACCAGCTTCCTGGCTACCTACCTCCCTAGCTACCTACCTCCCTAGCCACCAGCTTCCTGGCTACCTACCTCCTTGCCTACCATTTACCTTTTATTATTCCTCAATTGCATTTTTTTTTCCTGGGGGCGGGGCAATGATATTGATGGGGGCGGGGTTTGTAGGGAGGCCCAAAAATTTCTGTTGGCGGCCCTGATTGAATGCCTTGTTTGTCTCCCTATACCAGCTTGGTGCTCTCCACAAGGTAAAGATGCATGTAAATTGCCGTTTGTGGGTGAACGTCTGGTCCAAAAATGATATACCTTGAAAACTAAGCTTGCCCCACACATTATATTTTTCATGAAATTGAACAACCTAAAGGATGTATAATTCATATTGCATAAGAAACCTATATGGCGCAGGTCAATCAGATGGTTGTATTATGTGTAGGTCTCATTATGCAATATATTTTGCACTGTGCATCCAAACTGTACAGAGACCTAAATGGCTAATAATAACCGTAATATAATATGCAGCATCGCACATGCACTATATGATTCAAACAACAATTATACTTCCCTTTTGGGCTAATATGAAACACTTAGGGATTCTTGTTCTCACTCTCATCAGCTTTTTATTACCACAGGGTCCCAATTCATCTCATCTTTCAGTTCATTACATTGTGTGGATTTAATATACATTGTTGGCCCCAGACCCATGTTAACCTCCACCCTTATCCCAAATCAATTACAAATTTCACAGCTGACTAATGGATGATTAGGATGACCTATATTATGATCCCTTTGATTAGCATTTTGTACCACTCATTAGGGACGCTCTCTTGTCAGACATGAGAACTTCGACCCTTTACAGTAATCAGTAGTCATGAGGAGAGACAGCTGTGATGAAGTCAGTGACAACATGAATGTTACATCATTTCCTATTTAACTGTGTCAAAGCCAGAAAAAGACTCAGTATTGACTGGAATTGCAACATGTGAACAATACCCAATGTGGAACTACAACTCTCAGCAGGATAATATTTTTAATAACCACAAAATTGCTAAGGCTGCATTCCCATTGGTTTTTTATTACTTTTATGTACAAGAATATAACAACCATAAAGCTGCGTCTATGTGCAAGTATGTAACTATTATAATACTGTCACCTATGTACAAGGATATAACTAATATAATACTGCTTCTAAAGTACAGAATATAACTAACTATAATACTGCTTCTATGTACAAGAATATAACTTCTATAATACTGCCCCTATGTACAAGAATATAACTACTATAATACTGCTCCTATGTACAAGGATATAATTACTATAATACTGCCCCCTATGTACAAGAATATAAATACTATAATGCTGCTCCTATGTAACAAAAATATCACTACTATAATACTGCCCCTATGTACAAAAAAATAACTACTATAATACTGCCCCTATGTACAAGAATATAACTACTATAATACTGCCCCTATGTACAAGAATATAACTACTATAACACTGCCCCCTATGTATAAGAATATAACTACTATAATACTGCTCCCTATTTATAAGAAAATAACTACTATAATACTGTCCCTATGTACAAGAATATAACTACTATAATACTGCACAAATGTGTAAGAATGTAACTATTATAATACTGTTCTCTATGTACAATAATATAACTACTATAATACTGCCCCTATGTACAAGAATATAACTACTATAATACTGCCCCTATGTACAAGAATATAACTACTATAATACTGCCCCCTATGTACAAGAATATAACTACTATAATACTGCCCCTATGTACAAGAATATAACTACTATAATACTGCCTCCCTAGAGAGAGGTTGTGTGTTCCTGAGCTCCTGATGTCTGGAGAAAGTCCAGGGTGGGGCCACCCAAGCCCCAAGCAAGGCCCAGGCTTTCAGGCCTAATCTGAGAATAGACTCCGAGGCTCCAATTTCCAGGGATGCAAATTCCAAAGTCGTGGATGGTGGTTGTGCAGCGAAGAGCGACCGTAATGTTAATGTTATGAGATGCAACAGTGAGCAGAAAGAAGCAGCAGGATCAAAAAGTTTGGATCAAGAACCCTCCAGCATGCAGCGTGCTGAGGGGAAGCGTGGAAGTCAGCAGGGGAAGCAGACGCCATTGCAGCCTGCAGGTGTGCAGACCAGCCAGACCCCAGGCAGACAGAGGAGAACCTCACTGGAAAGGCAGACCATCAAGCAGAATCTGCAGCAGCAGGTAATAATGACATCTGAACGTACACGATCTGGGAGCCGCAAACATGTTGTTAGTAAGGTGGAGGAGACCAAGACAGAAGGCAAGCTACAAGGGGCCAGGAATACAGCAGCTATGAAGAACCTGGGAGCCAGTCCCCGATCCAGGGAGTGTGACCCCCCGGCAGTAAGAACACAGAATCCTGTAAGCCAGCAGCATCCAGAGCCCCCCAGTAATGGAGCAGAGCGCGCCCCAGAGTAACAGCTGGCCGACCAGATCCCGGCACTGGTGCAGAGAATGAATACCCTCAAGAAAACCAAGGTCCTGCTGCAGAAGAAGATTGACTGCCTGTATAAGCTGAAGGCTGCCAACCCTGGGAAAGAAGACATCATGGATAAGAAGTTGGGGTCACTGGCCGTACAGCTGGCAGAGACCGTGAGGGACATGGACACTGTACTGGAGCAACTGGGACCTGTGGGGGAAACCTATAGGAACCAGGAGAGGTTTGAGAGGCAGGGACCGAGCACAGGTCCACAGTCACCTAAAGCCTCCACAAGTACCAGCTAGCAATCCTGCGCAAAACCCATATTGCGACCAGCGAGCCTCCCGTTTGCAGAAGGAGCTCTGTACCGCAAAAATGTCCAGCAGCAACCAGGACCTACAGCCAATACTGTAAAGACCAAGGTCACCCGCGCAAGGTCAGTGGCAGTCCCAGCCGGACTACAAGGGCCCGCAGCTC